>ML821375.1:0-11957 GCA_009831015.1 Picea engelmannii
CGAGTGTTGTTAAGATTGGACTCGTCCACCATGGCTAGTATTTTGAGACTTTCTTCTTAAGCCAATTCCTAGATCTTGCGACTTTGCACAAAACCCCAAAGAAAACTTCTCAGAGACCAATATGATATGTAAACTGTTGTGGATATTCCACTGGAATAGTTTATTACAACATATCTTACAATATTCTTAAATCTTTTATTATGCAGTTTATTACCTTAGATCTTAGATTTAATATTACTAGTGTAGCACTCAAAATTATGGAAATAACTGCAACCGAAATGAAAGAAACGGGAAAACGAACATACCATCCACACAGATGAACACAAGATGTGACTTGGAAAACCCAATATGGGAGAAAACCTACCTAGCTAGACCGTGAGGCCTATGCTCTGTGCTTTTTTTCTCAGTTATGAAATGCAAGTACAAAGAAAGGGGCACTCACTATGGAGTTTCCGTGTCCACTATGGCTTGAATGGCTGCTATAGAATCTTCTACCTCCTCTATTATGCTTCAATATCCCACTCCTAGATGCTCTGCTCAAATATGAAACAATAACAATACCAAAAGAATGGAACCCCTTCCTTTCCTAACAACCTAGTATTTAACATAGCTTGATAGCTATCCAGGGTTAGGGTTAGGGTTTTTGCATGCTTCAACCCTCAATTACTATTAGGGTTTTTCTACCCACACATGACTAGCCCCACATGTGTGAGTAATGGAGGCTGATGTGGCATGCACTCGATACCATTAGGGGAGGTCAACTTTTGGATCATCATAAGAACTCCAATGGAGGTGATTTTCGCATTGTTGGAAAGCTTTTGGCGTGTAGAACAACATTAAGGGGGTGGAATCCATTCTCACAGAGTTTTGACCCCTAAAAGTGTTGTTTGATGCCTCAATTCGACTTTGGAAGTTTTTGGACCCCAAATCACCAAACTGGGATGTGCCCTTAAAATAGGTCCTATAAGCCAATTCATCCAATTTTTCCACCCGGACAGTACCAATAAAGATGACAAATTATACAATGATCCATTCTGGATCTGTCTGGTTCTTGTTGCACAATGTCTTCCTCAATTGCCTTCACTAGTTCATTCTAGAATGATCCAATCAATATTTTTGTTGTCGGGGGGGTGCATTCACAAATCGTTGGGTCTCAACAAAAGGTTGCCCCTCTTTCCCAAGGTTCACAATTCTCTTTTGAAGCATGCCCACTTTCTCTTCTAGCTCTTCATACCTCTGTTATGGCTTTCCAAGAATACTTCAATTTGCCTTTCCTTCTTTCTGAGAGATTCCACTTGTAGACTTGTGCCTAGTATTTGCCTATGCATAATATGAGATTCCATTGAATGTTTGTTCTCCCAATCTTTCCTCCACCCTTCCCACTTGTAAACATAAAGAGAGAGGCAATCCTAAATTTTATCCACATGTTGCTCACACCTTCTTATCTCTTTGTGCAAATGTGCATTCTCACAAATTGCACACCTCTTTGAGTGGACATGGGTATTAACCATTGTTTCTGTCCAGGTCGAATCCTTTTGGTTATCTTCCAATCCTTGCACACAGGTTGAGCTCCAATCTGATTCCAAAGGCAAGATGCACAGACTACATAGCAGTTTTGTTGTAGGGTGCGTTGACCGTAGTGAGCAATAAGCTTGAAACAAGGAGAAATTTCCAGGATTTTGAGTACATAAAACCACATGCAGGGAGCTGTCCCATCGCTTCAACTTTGGTAAATGCCACCATTGATGCGAAGGACTAATTAAGTCCTTGGTATTGAAGGGGCTTCAATGCCTGTTTATTCACCACCTTCATATGTCGCCGCTTGTCCCTAAAACTTGGTTCCTTCACACTTTGAAATATGGATAGAGGGCATTATATCATGGGAGATGAGATAGAATTGGGTCCTCCTCATTTAAACTTACAATTCCAACTTCTATATGAACTTGCTTCATTTGCTTTTAGATCCGCTGAGGCATTGAGAGATCTCAAAACATGAAAGTACTCGATGGATTCATAGCCCTTCAATAGGCTTTGAATTCTTTTAACTAGCCTTCCTAATTGCATGTCTTGGGGAATCGATTGATAATGCATATGTTGGATTATCATTGTAGAGTTCAATGGTGGTAATGATATATGAGAAACAATGTCTTTATTAGATACATGAAGCCATTGAAAAATAAGTGAAAACTAGGTGCTTTCAGCCATGGCTTCCCTTTGAGTTTCATTAGGATTGACAAGTGAGAACTTAGTCAACAGAAAATTTGATCCATCAACATTATCATCCTGCACAAGTCAATGAAGATGTGAGTCTATTAAGGTTTTTGGTAGGGGATTTATACATCCATAATTTTGCAATAAGAGGAAGTTGAGGAAGCTCACTAGAGGCAAAGCCAACTTTGATCACATTCTGAAGCAACTGAGATAGAACCTCAAAGAAGGGTGTAAGAACTCAATAATACATTTTATTGTCAAACATAATTGTTTTCTGTTTTCTCTCTTTGTTGAGATTATAACCCTAGCTCTCTAGGTCACAGATGCCCAACCCCTCATCCCCAAGCGCTGTTGTTAGATGCAATATGATGTATACCCAAATTTATTTTTATTTTTAGTTGGTTAGGATCAAGGCTAGTAACTCCATTCTACTAGGCACCCACCTGTGTTCTCACTATGTCTTGGGAGGTTTGTACCATCTGTCTCTAAAGTTTTGATCATTGGAGTCTAGTTGCTTACCACTTCACTAATAACAATCATGTTGACTTGGGCCTCTCTCCAAATCACCCTCCCCATAAAGGATCTCACAAAGTCACTTGAAGGGGTTGAATGGCAAAAGTCCATTAGTTCACCTTTGTATGACCCTAAGAAAAAGGGGATCGAAAGTTGAAACTAATCAATGTTATTTTATCTCCTAAATCAATTCCATGCATCTTCTCAAACTTCCATCCACCTTGATATGGTGCATGGCACCCAAAATTATCATGGAAATTATTAGAAATGGGTTTGTACTAGTACCTGATAAAAAGGTATAGAAGTTTATGTTTTAACAACGTATGAAGAGCGATAGTATCTTTGGTATGAAACAATGAATTTATGAATCGACATCTACTAGTGAATGAGGTAAGTTTAGAGCTTTAGAAAATATTCATTTGAAAACGCTGACTGAGATTTATGAGGAGATGTAGAAATGTGAATATAGAAAATGAAGTTATTTTTGGAGAAATGTTATGAATGGATTCTTAAATAACAATATGGAAACGTCATCCAAGGATAAGGAACCCATTCACAAATAACGATGATTGTATGTAATGAATGAATTATTGCAATGGGTGTTTATTTTGTTTGACATATAGCTTTTGAAATTGAAGATTACAATAATCTAGCAAGGTCTCAATGTCTCTTGCTTTGTTTATCCCTTTTCTTTTCACAATATGCTTCCAATTATCATTGCTGCAAGCATGTCCTTCCCATTATGGGAGTAAAAGAATCCCTTCACTTGAGATGCTGTGGGTGGGGGGTATCTATTACACCAAAGTCTAGCAGGGCTTGCACCTGGCCCTAATTGCCTGAAATGGCCCACTTGCATGGTTGAGACAATCCACGAGGGGAAAAATGTGTCTTTGAGGAATTTGAACCTTGTTTGGGGGGCGATATAAAACAACAATCCCGCTTTACTATTGAACCTAGTCCCCATTGATAATTGTCTTAACCCTCATCCCACGAGCTTGTGCGAGCTTGTCCCATGGCTCCTCCCATTGACCCTTGCACCTGCTCCCGCGACTCCTGACTAGTGGGAGACGAAAGTCTTCGTCACGCCCCTTTGAGGACCCGTTAACCCCTAGATTTTCACTCTTGAAAATCTTGAGGGTTAAGAGCTAGCATGCATTCCTTTTGCTGGCATTTTGAGTTTCACCCAGAGTTTAGCACTTATGGTTAGCAGAGGTTGGTTCCCATCAAAGATAGGTATATGATCGGTACATGGTTGTTTGGTTCAGAGTTAGAGTTAACTTGGTTTCCCATGCATTTGAGAGAGATGTTTACATACAACAGGTATTGCTACTTTTTAGGAGACATGGTTTGAGTGGGTCTCTTCACACTTTGGAGCAGTTCTGAGCATACAGGGATGGTCCTTGCATGATTCTAGGCTCGATAACACTTTTTCGGGGACACACATGAACTTTCTATTTTTAGCAGTTTGGGCTCGAGGCCCCATATTCAGATTTTGAGCACATATTATTGATCCTTAAGACATTATGAGTCTTTTGGACATTTTCCGGAATGATTTGGCACAAATTTCTATTTTTAGCAGGTTGAGCACCAGGGCTCGCATGGTGATTCTGATTGCGGATTCAAATTTCTTGCGGAAAATAGAATCCAATGAGTATAATATCATGGACATGCAATGCCTTTTTTATTTTTAGCAGTGTCTATTTTTAGAAGTAGATACATGATGGTGGTCTCCTAGTCATTCCGAGCATCTGTGGAGAGTTCGGGTCAGTTTCGACAAGTTTCAAATTTTTGGGACCGAATGACTATTTTTGGAAATTTCTATTTTTAGTAGTCATCGTCATCTCCAGCAGTGACAAGTGGCAAGCTCAGATTTCGACATGTGGCAGAGTATCAAGATGATGTGGCATCTACATGGCATCATGGACCAAGGGTGCATTTTCCAAAGATTATGCATTAAATGAGAATTAATTAAGGTAAAAAGGTGGCGCATGGGTGAGGTGGCATTTTCTAGAGAAAGTTTAGCCACTCAAGGCTAATTTTTCTCATTCTATTCCTCTCACTTTCCATGCAATCAATTTCTAAAAATTCTCCCTAAATTGCTTTTAAACGCAAAATTCCTAAATTTTAGGAAATCCCTAAAAAATAGGGCGAATCCCCTTTAAACTCATAACTCCCTCATCCCTTGGCCAAATTTAGCAATCTGACATGCATTGGAAAGCTAAAATTATACTCCATACACTCTCACTCATAACTCACTCATGCACATTACTCACTCGCACTTATTCCCTCATGCGCATTAATCCCTAAATTTCTCACTCACTTATTCCCTCATGCGCATTAACTCCTATTTTATTCACACTCTTCTCCTATATATTTGATGGTCTTCATTGGTTATTGGTCGTATTTTTTTGGTAGCTAGCCCAATGTTTCGTTTTCATTCTTCTCTCTCTCTCTTAGTCTAGTGACTCATTCTTTGAGCAAAGTAATCATTGTACCGATTGAGGACTTGCCAATTGTGGCGCAATCAACCCTCTTGCAAGCCTATCAATAAAGAAATTGAGTGTTTGTGTTTCTAACCTTGTTTCTTGTCTGTGTCATTCTCCTTAACTATTCATTGTGATTTTATTGATCTTTTGAGTAGTTTTCTGTTCTATTTCTATTCTGTATTCATTGTGCTAACCCTGCAGGATCCCTCCAAGTGAAAAACTATATTTTCCCCATCCTTTTGCACTGTTTAACATGTTGTCCAAGACGAACAACTTGCTGATTTTTGTTTCAGTGCAGAAAATCAGTCATAAAGCTCAGTGGCAAGGTGCCCAGGGTACCTAGGGACTCCCTCCTGAGGCTAGCAAGCACTAGCTCAAACAGAGAGGGGTTTAGTCCGTGACAATTTGGGGCTTTACTCCTTGAATTAGCCAAGATTTCATCGTGTTGAAATAACAAGTTTATTAGCTCAATTTGGAGGGTGGAAATTTGTGCTAACATGACCTTGACCTTGTAGCTTTGCTTTGCCGCAAGCTCACGTGGCCTGTTTATTCCTCTCGGTCACGACTACAACCCTCGGCTTACGAGCTTGCCCGAGTCTGTCCCGTGCCTCCTCTCGTTGACCCTTGCGTGCACTCCCGTGGATTTTGTCCAGTTCAAGACTGGAGTCTTCGTTGTTCCCTTCCTGCTTGGCTCTCGATCTCTACAACTCAACCTTTCTGTAGATCGACCCTTGTGGAATTACGCGATTGTAACCCTTGGCCCTTGAGCTCCAGAAAGCTCGCGTCTGGCTCGACTCTTTCTCGTGGGTCCACTTAGACTGGTGGGCAGTTTGTGGGAGTCGGGTTTTTGGCTCGATGCCCATCCCTTTCTCTCCTCCTTGCACCCCTCACTCCTCTCCCACGCCCCTTCCTCATACTCTTTGTGTCACTCCCGTCCTCACCGTCCCCCCCCCCTCTCAGGAGCCAGAACCCTTTCCCATCTCTTCCATTTGTTCCACACCACCATTCCCCTCCCTCAAGCTTTCACACACCCTCCTATTCTGGATTAGCAAGCACACAACCCATTCCTATGTTGATAGGTGTAGAAGCACAGGGAATTCATGGCGGGACAGTGGCATCTACAACTCATCCCACGGTTGTCCTTTCTATAGATCTTGTTCTACTAGTAGCTCATATTTACAGGTTTACAAATTTTTTTGGGCAGGTACAAGCAGAAGTGAAAACTATGTCATCTAGAGTCTCAGAGGTGGAATTAGAGAACTTATCTCTCAAGAAATTGTTAAAAGAAAATCAAGTGCATGACACCCTACAACCACCAAATGATACTCTACATGCATAAATTCTTGACCTAAAAAATGAACAAGAAGAAATCTGGAATTAGTAGGACATTTTTAAATAGGAAATAGAGACGCATATTAAATCATGGGCATAGGTGGTTAGGGGTAAGGACACGAACCCCCCCCTCTTGCTGAGGTTGACAAAGTCGTCCAGGCCAAGATAAAAGGAAGAGCTAACTAGGGAGGGCTTGAGAACTGAATTTAAAGGTCAGAGGGCTTCCCTTATCCTCTCCTTCCTTGAACCCCTTGCAGGTGGGCACCTTGATCCTGCGGGACAACCTTGAGATTTCAGATCTCACTGTTGAGAATGCCTGGTACATAGCCGACTCTACGCTATTCATTTAGTTCAGGTCAGTTAGTGATCGACTTCAAGTGCTTTGTGCTAAGCGTAGACTATTCTCCCTTCCTAATAGGATATTCTTAGATGAGGATCTCACTCGATCCCAAGTTGCAGAGCTAAAACACTCCAGGGAGTTCGTTGCAACAACATGACATGCAGGGAAATGGGCGGTCATTTGTGACCTTCGGGCCATCATTTGGGATTCCCCTCCCCTGAGCTTCTCCCAGCATGGGGTCTCTAAATGATGCTCTCGTTTGGGGAGGCGACATGGTTTAGGTATCTTAGCAGGTTGTTGGAAAGACAATGGATCTTTCTAGTCATTTCCAGGCATTATCTCTGATGCTCTTGGTATATCTGATATCCTCTTTATCACTGGGTCTCTTTATCACTGAGACCTAGGTGAGCCCTATCCAACCTCTCCCAAACATAGCAGGTTATCATTAGTTTTCGGCTTGTTGACAGGAGACCAGATCTTCATGTGGTGTTAGAGGTTCAGGCGAAGTGGCATGTTTGACTAGGGACTCCCTCAGGGATAGGGTTTTTTTAGTGGCCTCGATGAGTTTGCTAGGTTCATATGGATCCGACTCAGTGGATTTACCTCTCTACTCAAGAATATCTATGTGGTAGTTTGTTACTTCCCCCCCATTTCATCTTAGTTTACTATTCACAGTGATTCAAACAAAGACCCCTATTTGGACGTATATGTTGGCATCATTCTTTCTTGACAATGGGGGATGTCATCCTACTGGGCGATTTCAATGCATGTACTCGAGTTTTTTAGATTCCTCTACACGATCATTTAGAGGACGTGTTTTGCATTAAGGAAATAGATCTAGATTTAGTATGACTCTAGCGGTTATTTGATGATGTAGTTGGGCCTCTTACAGATTTTGGTAGGAACCTCTTGTAGCTTGGCAAATCCCATGAGTTATTGATCCTAAATGGCCTCCCCTGCTTCCTGGAGTCTCGCTTCTTCACTTGCTAACCTCACGGTGGAGGTGTGAGTGTAGTAGATTATGTCTTGTCTAGTCATGCTCTTATCCCCTTTATCCACCATTTCTTGGTGACTCCCATCCCCTTAGCAAACCATGTTCTTCTATCTTTCTTTCTTCAGGCTTACAGCCCCCCTCCCCTGCCTCTCCCCCGTGGCTCACCTTGGACTATGTTTTCTTTGATGAGGGTGATCCTGACATCTTTACTTCCCATCTCTGCTAGATGCTCCCATCTGAGTCCCAGTTCTCATGCCTTGCTTTTGTAGATGCCAAATACACTTGTCTTTCGTCCACCATTTGGGAAGTTTCTCTTCAGTCCTATCCCCACTACACCAAATCCACCTCTCCTTCCCTCAAAACTAGATCTTGTCCCATGAACAAGTGGTATGACAACGAATGAAAAAACCTCCACAATCATCTTCAACATGCCTTCTGTCACACTCACCCTTCCTACCCCCATCTTAAGGCTTCCTAATGCTGCGTTCTTTTTTGCCATACGAAGCACCTCTTCATTTACCAAAGGAGACATGAGTTGTGTGCTTCCCTAAAAACTTCTGGTGCACCCTCTTCCCTTGTCACTCTCCTCTTCCTCTCGATCTAAATTCCATGTTCACCTATACCTCCTCCCTTTACGATGTCCTTGGGTAACTCCTAATACATGTTACCTCTCCCCCCCTTCTTGCCACCTATTCTCATACCGAGATATCCAAGAGGCTGTTTGGATGATGAACACTAGAAAAGCAATGGATGAGGAAGGGTTCCAGGCATAACTCTTTAAGTAGGGGCTTCACGCTATGGATAACCACCTAGGCAACTTGTTAAATTGGGTGTTTGTACGAGGTTCCCACAATCTTGGTCACATCACATTATTCACCCAATTGACATATCGGGCTCAAGTACGGATCCTAGTAACTACAGGATGATCATGGTTGGCCACATGTTTTCCAAACTCTATGTTACAATCCTCCATTTGAAGCTCTTTGGGGAGCTTGAGAGGAGGCAACTTAGAGATAGAAGATAGGTTGGATTCTGACTTGAGCATTAGACTATTGATCACATCCTCACACTTAGGGCCATCATTGAGAAGACATGACATCGCTCTCTGAAAGTTTACTACTGTTTCCTAGACTTTCGGAAAGCTTTTGATTCCATCCCCAAGGAGGCTTTGTTCTCGAGACTCAGAGACATCGACATCTCATAGACCTTACTATTAGCCATCATGCGCTTATACAAGTTAGTCCTTGGTCGTCTACGCACAACACATGGGATATTAGATTTTATCAAGAGTACTATTGGGGTCAAGTAGGGTTGCCCCCTATCTCCCACATTGTTTGGGATCTACATTGACAAGTTGGAGTCCTTCTTGCTTGAGGACATCCAGGACGAAGATGGTTGCCTTCTACACCAGGTCCTGATTTCTATTGTGACGTTTGCGGATGATGTGATCCTTCTAGCTTGATCACCCGACGAGTTGTAGAGACAATTGGATGCCCTGGCCCTTTTCTGTGACCTTCGTTAGTGGACGATCAACTTGGGTAAAACTAAGGTCACAATCTTCAATGGGTCGAAGAAGATTCTCTTTGATCACCATTTCTTTTTCAAAGGAGAGGAGATTGAGATCACCGACACATATGCTTATCTTGGGGTACTATTCATAGGACCTTGCTTTAGTTTGTGGCATGCACTTTAGCCTCGAGTTAGCAAGGGCTATGGGTCCTTAGCCCTTCTTGAGAGGTAGTGTTTCCGGAACCAATTTTAGGACATATCGTCCAAGATGTCGCTCATGGACACTCTTGTCCCGCGCATAGTTCCATATGCTTATGAGATTTGGGGACATGGTTTACTAGAGTCTAATTGGTCTTTAACAGAGAGAGTACAGATCATCCTCCTTCATTGCATCATCAAATGCAAGCAAACAGTTCCTCAACCCATCATCCTCGCAGAGTTTGGTGCTCACCCCTTCTGGTTTGAGACAGTGTTTGGTCTCGTCTCACTTCTGCATTGCATTCGTAGCTTTGCTGATACGATGAAGGGGCGAGACTGGTATCCATACTTGGCCTATTGCTCATCAACGTCCATTGCAACAGCTAGTTCTTCGGCTTGGTCTCGGCGTTGGTATATTGGGGTTTCAGATCTCCTAGCATCTGTTGGTATTACGATGGATTGGCTCCCTCTGTTTAGATATTCCCTATGTGCACTCGACCACCTCTTACCAACCAAACAAGAGATGAATACAATCATTCAAGAGGATTATAGGCAATTTATATAGGACACTTGGATAAACCCTCAGGGTGGGCTATGTCTGAAAATGGCCTTCTATCCTGAGCACTTCATGGTTATGAGGGATGGACTCATCGCCCGACCTTGTTACAAACTTTGCCATTGGATGCATGCTCTTCGGATCCCCCTAGGCTAGTTTAGAGTTGGCTCTCATAGACTGTAGATTGAGATTGACCATCATATCAATTGATCAAACATGATCTGCTAGTTGTGCCATCTTCGAGAGATTGAGATTGAGTAGCACTTCATCTTTTGTTGCTCGGTTTACTACGAGATCCAAGGATGACTCCCCTATCTTTTTAAAGAACTACAGACGCTTGGCAACTTCTTTAGGTACCTTGACCAAAGATGCCTTACGCTATACATGCAGAAGGCCCTCCATCTCGACTCTTCTATACTCCGGCCACATCCACATCTTGGACCACCTCCCACCCATTGGATCACTTCCTTTTTTACAGTGCTTTTGACTAGGGGCACCAACTGGCAGATGGATAGAGATAATCCCAGATTAGTGAGGACACATGGCATTATTTCTACCTCCGTGAGATCTATTATCACAAAATCTAGCACTTGTGCAAAGCCTTCACAAGATGCTTGACTAGTGTAACATATGGAGGTAATTACCAGTGTCACCTAAGCAAGTAGTTCCCTTGTTTTAGTGAAGGATAGAGATCCAACAAAAGGGAGGCTTTCCTAGCAACCTCAAGGGATTCTATAGCAAGCTAAAGGCAAGTCTACGACCCCCTATCTTGGTTGCTTGATTAGCTAGTTCTAAGTCAAAGGGAAGGTGAATTAGACAAGGCAAGTTGATCGTGTGTGTGAGGTGTTTGTGAGACAATCAATGATGCTTATTAAGCTAAGAAAGTAAATTAAATGCCCCAAAACACTGGCTATCAAAAGAAAAAATGAAAGTTGCAAATAACTTGAATGATGGATAAGATACTTGGGCATGTAACACGTTTATAACAACAACAATAAATCAGCTCTGAAATCAGCAAGATGACTATGGAAAATATGCCAAATACCAAGTAGAAAACTTATAAACCATTAACCAATGATTGCATGAAAGAAAGAGCATGGAACTATGTTAATTAAATGCAATATGAGAAGCCCTAATGGATGAAAATGCAATGATTGCAGCAATGACTATGTTAGAGACTATTCTATATAACCAATGCAAGGTGTTAAACTAAAAATGATAGTAAATGAAGATGCAAATGCAAAAAGTCCTAACACAAAGCTTTGAGAGAGGAGAGTTTAAGCTAAGGTTTTATCACTTGCAACAAGAAGACTAGTGCTGTCTTCAATCCTTGGGCATATGGAGTCAATGCAACAACTTCAATGGAGGTTAAAAGCAAGAGAAGACTTGAAGATAAAAACCCTAGGATTATACCATCATAAGCCTATGCTTAACCTTCTAGGAAGGAAACCCTAAAGTTTATACAATCATAAACCCTAGGTGCCATCCTACTTCTATGGCGTCTAGCAAGAAGATCAAGTGGAAAGAAGTCAAACCCTAAATTTTATACAATCATAAACCTTATATTTTAGGTCGTAAGGACAAGGGGAGGGGGATATATAATCATAATCCCTAACTTGATCTTATATGCTTCAACAAAATTAAGATGGACAAAACAAGGGAAGGGCATAAACATTTTAATCCTTCCTTAAGGTTTCTAACAAAATTATTCAAGGATACAAGATAACATGCAACTTATCAACCATTAGATAGAGCATTCACCAAAATATACCAAGAACAAACACCTAAACTTCTAAAGAATACTTACTATACCAAGTC
>ML821375.1:36009-49517 GCA_009831015.1 Picea engelmannii
TTGCAATTGCCGAGTTTGCGAATTACTTGGACAACGATCCAGCCAAGTTAAACCTTTTCTGATTCTGCTGTCTTCTTCTGCTCATAGGCACAATGAAAATTAGTATATTGCAGTTGAGTTGTATCTGTCTAAAGACAATTGTGTTCTTGAATCAAAAGTTCTTTTGGTTTGCCTCCAAATCACAATACACACTGTGTAGGGTTGCACCCCTTTCTCTTCTTTCCTCCCTCAGTTTGAATAGTTTGTTATTATGTTCAAGACCACTGTCCTATTTAAACATGCCCATAAATAATTTCGTTCCTCAAAAAATCTGTTATATTTAAAAATCTGTGAGAAATGATTTTGTTGTTCATGTGCATGAATGCTTGCTACTTAGAATGCGTTCTTGTTTGAGTAGGGCTTCCATTCTCCTACAAATGACATTGTGTATGACAGTCAGTTTGCTGTAGTTATCCCTTATTGTGTCTGGCATGTGTTCTTCTTCATATTTCCTGACTCTCTTCACGTTGTCTGCACATGGTTACTGCATACATGTCTCTGTCCAAAAAATCATGGGATGGCTAGGGGGCACAAGTTTTCGTGCTGTATTTAGGTCAGGGTCTCCACCTTCATCAATGATTGTCAGACTTATAGTTAATTACAACTGTACGCATGGATTTTTCTATTGTGCAGATTGTAAGATGCTTCTCTGATGGCGGCTGTGGGATTTCCTCTTCATTGCTGGGTTGAATGAATGGCTTTGACCTAATTTTCTATACGAACTTACTAATGGCTTTGATTTCTATTTTCATAAAAAATTGCAATTCAAACTTTACAAAATTTGCAGTTGAAACTTACAAGACTTGCCTTTTAAATCTCCTTCTCTTCGAATTCTTGTAATAATCTTCAACTTTGAACTTTTAGTTATAGCTGAACAGATGGATCTTTTCCTTTACAGGTTCATGAAGGACGGTATTGCTCTGATATCATGTTAAGCTTTTAAACACACAAGAAAGACTGGGGATATGATAGAAACAGCCTCATCTAAAATATATGCTTTTATTACAATGAAGTCATTTTATACAATGGGGTTGATCCCCTTTCATTTTATTTGCTAGGTAGTTGTGCTACCTGTACAACCTAACTAACTCGTTTACTAATATCTAATTAATGTATATATATCTTTTTATTAGTCACTTATATTCACGTGACTTTGACATTAGATTGTATGTACCATTTGAGCTGCCATCCTAACGGGCCTTCTGGCATGGTAAATCTTAAGAATTTGGTAGAGTTTTATCAACATGAACCACAAAATTAATAATGAAAATTTTGTCTACGGACACTCAAAAGGCCCTCTTTGGGTATGTCATTTTGAGGGTGTCATACCCTGTTATTAAGCATCTTGAAAATCACAGAAAATATGTGTTCTTAATATATCGGAATACACATAGCAATAAAAGCCTCCAATGTTTGGTGTTTGGTTCCCAAGCAGGTTTTATAGGATTTGGAGAAATTTTAGCCTTAAAGATTTTAAACACTTCAACACTTTGATGGAATTCACAGGGGAGTTTATTTATTTTAAATTTGCAACTTTCCAAGGGCTTCAGAATTCCAGAAGCTGATATAAATATCCTATATGCAGTATGTGAAGCCCAAGGTTTACACACTGAACTGTGGAATGGCCTTTGGCCAGGCAGGAATGCTTCTGTCGCTTGGAACCAAGGGTCATCGTGCTCTTATGCCTAGCTCAACAAGTAAGTGTACTTTGTGAGTCTCTCCTTCATTCAGGCTTATGCAGTTTCGTTCAACCATACACTCAAAGCTTGTTGCAATATGGTTCTACTGGAACTTGAAAATAAGATATCATATCAAGAATCCAAGGGTCACTCATATGCAAGTGTCAGAAGCACAGTTGAAACTGCCCATAAAATTTGTATTTTGTTTTTATGCATGTTCTGGTAATTTATGCCATCTTAATAGGTTCAGATATCTAGTCATTATTTATCAAGAAATATGCTGATGAACTGTCTTTTCTCTATCATAGCAAAACTGCACCTGCCGGTAGTGAATAAATCCAGTGGTTCTTCCATTGACATGTGGATCAAGGTAATAGTTTTTCAGTTTTTAGAGATATGTCAATAAATCTAGAAAGTTGTTATTAAGTAACAGGTAAATGCTCACTTGGCTTCTTTTAAAGGAGCGCTTAATACTTATTGTAGGCCAGCTGATGAAATTGTGTCTTCTTTAGGCAAAAGAGTTGGAAGCAAATACAGAGTATTACATTGAATTACTGGCAAAAGGAATTGGCAAAACAAAAGAAGAGATTGCAAAGGATATTCAAAGATCAAGATACTTTTTTCCACAGGAAGCAATCGATTATGGTATTGCTGATAAGATCCTCCCAAAACAGGGTTTGGTCATGGAGAAAAGGGTAATCATTGACCGTTTTTTTTTATTTAGAGTGAACGCCTCGCCTTAAATTTAACCTAGGTTTGCAGGATTGTTGCTGAACATATTCTACACTTCTTTCTGATTATGTTCTTTGCTTTGAGTTTATACTTACCATTACATTGATAAATCTTTTCATTCTGTTTAATGACTTGCAGAACTATGATGAGATGCTTGCTCAATCAAAAGCTGCACGGATGAAATCTGGCAGGGTTGGTCCACTGGCTGCTCCAGCAGGCAGGCCCTAGGTATAGACCATTGATGAGTTATCTTTTCCGGTTAACATGAGTTGTACAGAGATTGCTACAGCTATCAATGCCGGCAGAATTTATATAACCTTAAAGATGTATCTTAATATGACCATTAACAATCCATGTTATTTGCTAGCACACATACAGTGCTTTGTATATTTTCAAAATCACAATGATCTTCTGGACACGTAAACAAACATTCTAGGTAATAGGATTAAATACCTATTATGAAAGCAAGCACTCCAGAAACTGTAAATCGTGTATTTATTTTATCTTCTCTACTTCTGCAAGCTGTTGATTATATTGACAGATTTTGCTTAATTACACAACCTGTCTATATGAGTGTTTTGGATTTACTGCAAAAAGATTTGAAGCCCAACATTTTGGGTGAACTCTTCACCCATCATCAGGGGAACCAACCCCAAGACAGAAAGCATTGTAGCTAATGAGTGCGCTTATATATAAGGTAGGAGGGAAAGTCATACGCTATATATAAGGTGGAGGTAAAGGAGATTCCGTCCTCTTCTTTCCCTTCTACCTTATATATAGCCCATGGCTTTCTCTCCTACCTTGTATATAGCCCGTCACTTTCCCTCCTACCTTATATATAGCCTATGATTTTCCCTCCTACCTCATTCGCAACATTGCTTTCTTAACTTATGATTGGTTTCATAATCTCCCTCCTACCTTATATATAGCCTATGATTTTCCCTCCTACCTTATTATATATAGGTGCACTCCTCGTTCGCAACATTGCTTTCTTAACTTATGATTGGTTTCCCTGATTATGAGTGAAGAGTTCACTGGAAATGGTGGGCGTAAAATCTCTTATGCAGTGAAACCCAATAATCATATAAGCAATATGTTCAGCTGCAGAAATCTGCCTTCTAATATAGTTACAGCCTATCGCAAGCCGTTTTTCTTTTTTTCCATGATTGTTTTAGCTTGCAAACAACGTTCATTGTTTGCTTATTCAGCAAACCTAAATCCTGACCAGAATATCAATTTGTTTAATGCAAAAATCTATTTTCAGTGAACTTGACACACTCGAAAACTTATGTACGTTCATGGGTTTGGGTTTCCTTTTCAATTGTTAGTGCTATTGGTGTAGAAAAGATAAAACTTAGTATTGTCTTGGGTATTTAAATCCACCCGACTGTCTTGAATGAAGCAAGTTTGTAATACTTAATTTTTCTTGATCCACTTGTACACATTGGGCTTAGATATCACTAGTCAGATACCATTAACTGTATCACAAGATAGACTCCTTTTCTTTCCAAGGAAAACCTGCGGGAATCCCTCCCCTTTTCCCCAGAATATCTAGATGGAGGGCGGTCTGCGGCTCAACTGCTAGCCACAATAGTGGTTGGTAACCTATTGGGAATCAGCAGGGCTTGAACCTCAGCAGGACTAGATAGTAGAACCGGAGACCTCATGCCAAACTCCACTTTTTGAAACAGTCCATTTAAACTGATTGTGATAACCCACTGGGCTTCACAAGGTGAATCCATGCCATACGGTCTTGTCAAGCTCTTTTAAAAATTGCAAATGAAGTTGGCAACAGCGATTATGACTCCAATCCAACCACAGAAATTTTAATGCCAAGTCTGCCAGATAGGTTGTTTATCATATTACTTATGAAAATACGATGTTGGAGATTATTTTTATGTAGTTTGGCTGGTGGCTTTGTTAGAATGACAGCTCCAGAATTTGTCTTGAACCTATGTTCAAAAAACTTTGTCAATTTGAATACTAAATTTGAAATTGCTCATAGTAGTACTGGTGTTTAGTTATTTGGCTCGTACTTTTTAGTTGTTAAGTTTGTATTGCCTTTAGGATATGCCTTTGCATTTCAGCATTTTCCGTGTCTCTCCATAGACATTAAAGAATTTGTTTGAATGAAACTTAGCTAGGAATTCGGTTATGTGGTAGACATCTGAACTGGAAATACAATCTTCAATTGAAAGGCGGCCTACTTTGACATCATGAATTTATGCTTTAAATGCCCACGAGTTCATTGGATAAATGGATTGCCAGCTTGAGTCCTCCATTCATCTTGTTACCTTCGGATTGTTTATAAGCTAAAAGATTCAGTATGTGTTGAAGATTCCGAATAAAATTTGTTTCTGAAGTTGTACAATCTCCTAGAGACCAGAATGGTGCTTGGATAAAAGCCATGAGAGAAAGAAGCACTTCTTGTAGATGTAGTAAGTTTCATTTTTGACTATGACCAACCTTATGTAATTATCATTACTTGGTTTAGCTAAGGCTGATCTGGCGAATAAGAGTTAGTTGTGTGGGCCCATAATCGTTTTTGGGAAAACACCCTACTACTTGAGATGGGTATAAATAAACCCTCTCTTATTTGTATTTGACATCATGTGATACATTTTCATTCTTAATAAAGTGATTTATTTGCCTAGGGGCACCTATCAAGTGTTGCACTGTGTTGCACTTTCTTGTGCTTGGGTTTTTCTCTAGCTTTAGCACACTTGCTTTTGGGTTCACTCTCTCTCTAGGGATGCACTCCGTGTTTCACTGCCCTAGCTGGTTTGTTATTCCCTTTATTGCAGAATTTGGGTTTGTAATGGTTTCATTTGTTTCTCTCGCTATTTCTTGTGAATCTCAATAGTGACGGATAATAGTGCGCAAGTTCTAGTAAGTCATGACTATGACGTTGACTTCGATTCACATATTGAATATAATAAAGGCACTTTGCTCAATGCTCTCCTAATGGTCTAAGATGTACTGAGTAGGTAACTAGGTTTAGTGCTCAAGTTTTAGTAAGTCATGACTACGACGTTGACTTCAATTCACATATTGAATATAATAAAGACACTTTGCTCAATGCTCTCCTAATGGTCCAAGATGTGTTGAGTTAGTAACTAGGTTTGGCGCCTCTTATTGGAAGGGTTAATCCCCCTTGATTGAAATTAGAAAATGTGTTGCATATTACAAATATTACCCAAATTAGAAAAGGAACTTTTTAAGGAAGATCCTAACAAACCCCGATGAACATGATTACGAGGAGACTAAAAGTGAATAATTTTTCTTTGTCAAACTCAAAACAATGCCATCGATTATGTGAGGATTTTCTTTATACTAGATAACAAATCATTAAATGAATAAAAATTGACAATTTGTTTAGGCATTCTTTGTTTGAAGTAAAGTAATTGGGTGTGAAATGAGAACTATTTTCTAGGTCATCTATTTATAGATATATACTTTTATTCTCCACATGAAGTAAAGGTTGTGATAGCGAATGTCTTTGCACTTCTAACTTAGTCAGAAGTTAAAACATAGGGTGAGTATCATACTTAGAAAAGTTTAGGATCTTTTGACTATTACCAGGAAACTGATAGGATTTATAAGAGTTGGGTCCATATCATATTAATTAATGGAGGGAACTTCTAAATTTATTTTGTTTGCTAGAGCAATTTGTGTAAATTTGGAGGTTGTTGGGTTCCTTGGACTAATTAATGGAGGGAACTTCTAATTTTTTGTTTGTTTGTTAAAGCAATTTGTGAAAATTTGGAGGTTGTTGGGCTTGTTACACTCTAGATTCTCTGGAGCGTACCCTATATTTTTTCACGAGATGTGACCACTCTGACACGCCCAAAGTGATGATTTTTTTGTATGTGGCCATGATGGCATGATTTTGATGTACAAGTGTTGATTAGAGGTTACCTGAATATCCTTAGGTGGACGGTCATGGCATGCCCTTTTAGTCTCCATTCTTAGGGTGTTTGGTTTTATTGCTCCGATTGACTATTCCTTTGGACGTGGTAACTCCCTCTGATATTGGACATTTATGTCTTGGGTAGGTATGCGGGCATTATGAGATGTATCTACTAGGGTACATACTTTATGGGGGCCCTAACTAACTTCTTATTTGCTTTGTAAAATGTGATTGCGCTTTGTAAGGGTTATTATACCTTGTGCTTTAACACACCTTACCCACATGGACCCTATCTTTCTTATGTATGTACCACACTTGGGCCTTTGGACACTATTCTACACATGATTATCCAGTTGCATGTTTTTTGAGGTAGTGTCACTTTTTTTGATACATAACACGGATTTTGAGGCATTCGTCACCCTCTTTGAGGCACAAATGAATTATTTTCATTCTCATGGATATCCTATTCGATCGCCATGTGTCAAAAGCTAGGATGCCCCCTCCTTTGGCATCTCTTTGAAGCAAATTACTCACTAAAGGAGGGCTAAATTCATTTGGGGGCACTTCAAGAGGACGTTGGGGCTATTTTGAGCCTAATTTGATGATGTGGAGGTCACATATGTGACTTGGCACTTGATGGAGATCACTTGGCACTTACCCTTTGATGTGGATGCAATTTATGATCACCCTTTGACTACTTGTGCAGAAATTTGAAGAAGCCATCGACTTTGGGGCCCTATTTTTGGGTTTGGGGTGAGGCCATCCCACTTTTTTGAGGCGGACGTTGAAGATGTAATGGCCAAGGAATATTTCTTGCCATGTTTTGAGGCCCCCCAAATCTTTTCCAAGTGGAACGTTGTACCAAAAAACTGAATTGACCCTCTTAGAAGGTTGATGTCATTTTTGTTGTTGGGGGTTTTATGACCCATTTTTTCACATGGAGGGTCACTCCCATGCTTCATGGAGGTGCCTTGACCTTACGTATGGACATGGTCAAACTTTGGAGACATATTTCAAGGATTTGTGGACACTACTTGAGCATTTTTTGGGCACATTTTGTTGAAGCCGTCATCTTAAGAGGGTTTTATTCATGTAAAAAATCATTTAATTGTAATTTGACTTAGTCTTCAAATTATGTGGATGACAAGTCATTTTTATTTGATCTCCTTAGGCTTATTTTAGGAAATAAATAATGGGAAGGAGTTGTGAGCATCATCTATAAATAAATACACTCCTTTCATTCCAAATGGTTGTGAATTGTTGGAGATTATTCTTGGAGCCATTTAATAGAATTCCCGTACTTGGTGTTTTCTTGGTGTCAATTCTTGGAGCTCTATCTTTCTTAGTTATTCTTCTTGGAAAAAATTTAAAGATTTGTGATTATTCAAGTTTCTACATAAACTAGCAAGATCGATCCATTGAGTAGTTATCAATTACTTGGAGGGAGGACGTCTAGGGTTTGTATCTCTTCCTTCTTCTCTAAAAGATTTGGTAAGTGCTTGTCTCGTCTTGATTAGTTCTATATGTTCCTTGGAAAAGGTTTCAAATATCATTTTCAAGTCTTTTGTTGATCTTGTTGGTGAAGACTATTCCCTTGGGGAAACCCTTCTTGTAGGGCATTGGTTATCATGGTTTGCTTTGATTAACAAGATAATACTAGCTGTGTGGCCCTATTCTCTAGTTTTAATCCATAAACGTGAATAATCGGTTTTTATAGGGGCTTACTTCTTGACCCCATAAAACCCGAGTGGAGATAAGGCTACTCCCTAACTCCCAACATTCACCAACCCAAAACCCGGAAAGCTTAATTATTTTCTTTTATGTTTCATAAAACACAAAAATGCATAAAAATATAAGATATAAACAATAAAAAATATTTATTTCATTCTCTATTTCAAAGTTAACGGTTTACTTCATTTTTCTAGACATATTTATCCAAGGGTTCGTGTTAAATTGATGATTTTCTAACCGTAGAAGGCAAATCGACCTTATTAGATTGTGCTTTATTGTCTTATCTAATGTTCGTGTGGCTGATTTTAAGGTTTATTCAATTTTGGAAATTAATTACAAAGGTAAAAAAATCAGAATTTGTAAAATCCTAGATCGAGGGTTTTTCTCTAAAGGTGAACTCTTGTTGATGATTGCAGCGTCGTGTGACATTCTCCAGGATACGTTCTCCTCTGTCATTGAGTTGAGTCGACCTGTGAGAGAGCCCAGTGTTGGGTGTGCCCATGTGATGGGGTGTATCGTTCTCCTCTGGACCGAGTTGAGTCGTTCCCCAGTGTTGGGTGTGCCCATGTGATGGGTGTATCATTCTCCTCTGTGTGAGAGTTGAGTCGATGTGGTCTCTTGCCTTTGTACTCCTGTGGACTCAATTGAGTCATACTTGAGATGGTACTCCAGATAATTCTCCTGTGGACTCAGTTGAGATAGATATCTGTTGAGTATGACGTCCCTGTGGCTGAGCACAGGTGGACATGTCCCTGGTGGCTAAGCACTAGTGGACGTGTGGATCCCTTGCTATATTGTCTAAGTGTAAGATTTACTTGTAACACTAATTATGATGTAAAGGGTACAAGTCGGCCCCACCATATGTGAAAGATAATTAAGGTTTATTGTAATAATTAATTGTATTTTTGAGTTATTGAGGTCGGCCCTGTTGTGCTAATAGACACAATTATTGTTGTGTATGGTCTTGTATAAATAAAGGTGATTTCCCCATTGAGGAAACACACACTTCACTTGTCATTTGGAAATTTCAGACCTACCTTTAAGGTTGAAGTGCACACATCTCTTGGGCGCTAGTTTCAAGGTTGTAGAAGCACCCTCTTGTGTGCATTAGGGTTTATGGTTGGGGGATCTTCTCTTGAGAATATAGCAAATGATTGTTGGGTTTTCTTCCCTTGAGTAGAAGGGTTTCCCAGGATATTTCTTGTGTTCTTGTGCATGGTAATTCTTCTTGTGATCTTGGTTATTGCAGAACTTGTGTATGGTGTAGCTGCATTTGTTTATGGTTCAAGTACATGCTAAATGAAATAAACCTCATGCTTGAGCCTAGCATAGTGAAAATTCAACATGATATCAGAGCAGTTACTTGAAGAATATCATTTGCACAAGTTTGAAGGAAGGCCGTGGAGGTTGAGGGCTGATAGAAACTTTGCCGCTGGTATAAGAAAGGGGTCAGACCCCTGTAATAAAATTTAGAGCTAGCTGCAGGCCTATTAGCCTAGGCCGAGCCCTGGTTAAAGCAAACCGCAGTAGGGAGAGGCCCCTCTAACGCTGTTGCAGAAGACCCTAATAACATACCTATAACAATTGCAAACAAGTAGAGGAGGGTTGACTGTCCAAGGATAGGGTGGATGCAGGCTTGGGGATCAAGCCCAGCCGCAGGCCTGGTTGAAGCCGCTGCAGCTAGAAGAACTCATAATTGCAGACCAAAAACGTAGACCTAAAACCGAACCCTAGAAAAAATTGCAGACCGATTTTTGTGTGCAGATCTGAGGAGGATAAGGCCAAGTCTCAGGCCTGTGTTAAGTGCTAATTTAAGTGTGCATAACTGAAGAGTAAAAGGGTGAATTTGTGACAATATTCTATGGTAGTTTTCTAAAGTATATTTCAAAAAAATTACATCAGATCTGAGGCATTTAAAGGGCTGTCCTTTTGAGAAAATTTGAGGTGCAGACTTGGCCGAAATTCTTGAGACTGAGAGGCCAAATCTCTGAAGTATCCCTAAAGCGAGTTTGTGGAACAGTTAAGATTCCTTCCGATCTGTATCTTATGCATTCAACCTAAATTACATATCTGTTTGAAGACCACAATTCTGATCTGGTTAGGCCAAGTTTGATCCTGTTCGTAGGCCAAGTTCCCGAGACAGTATGGCTGAAGTTGTCCTCTTGCTCCTCTCCTTCTGCTTAATGCACTCCTTGTAGAGTTTCTCCTCACAGAGTATTCAATAACTCGGTTTCTCCTGAACGCGACATGGAGTTCTTCTGTGCACACTTGCACTAGCTCAATGCCCACTTGGCAGAGTTTCGACAGAGTTCTCAGTAACTCTATTTCTCTGTGCTTCTTTCGCACAGTCCCCCCTCTAAGGTATTCAGTAACTTTGAGGTTCCTCTTGAACTTGTGATATCTCTGGTGCGCTGTCCTGACATGTTCTTTTCTAACTCCTTAGAGTTCATATGCACACTCCTTGCGCTGGCTATAGAATCTATGATGTTCTGTTGTGCACTCCTTGCACAGCCTAAAGAATCCAGAACGATATTACGAGACTCAATGAAGATAAATTAAATCTATCTTCCTACTGTAAATAAATCTTATCATATATCTACAACATTCATTCACGAAACACATAAACACCTGATATGCAGTAAAAAATGCTTTTCTATTATCTCTGTGTGTCTATATAGATGTTTAAAAAACTGCACTGTAACAGAGTTCCAATTCTCTCAATCTCTCTCTCTCTTAGAACTATTCTAAGAACTCCTAATTCTCCTAAGACTCTCTATCATTCTCTACCTATCTGCCTTATGAAATCTGATACAAGATCTCCTTACAAAAGAGGGGCTCTGCGAGCTCGTCCTCTCTCACCTAACCTCATCTATTACATTGAAGTTTCATAAATATTTATCCAGACNCCTAAGACTCTCTATCATTCTCTACCTATCTGCCTTATGAAATCTGATACAAGATCTCCTTACAAAAGAGGGGCTCTGCGAGCTCGTCCTCTCTCACCTAACCTCATCTATTACATTGAAGTTTCATAAATATTTATCCAGACTGGAATATGATCTGGGCCTACTACAAGTAAACTTTTAAATGAAATCCAACCACTACCTGTACAAAGGCATGGCCTGGCATTTACAACCTTACAACACAAAAATCCGTATAAGATTATTTCAAATTTCATTGCCTCTCCCTTTCTCCATTGCGCGTTTGCGTGCTGGCGCGTTTGCTGAGGTGGAACGATGCTCCTATGTCATACTACTCTGCTAGGAAAAACATGAGCTCCTACTCATGAGCTTCTCTTCTCCAGTGTTGAAATCCACCGGGATCCCAAATTCTCTTATGGAGTTGTCCTCTTGCTCCTCTCCAACTATGCTATTGCTGTTGCTGCTTCTTTTTCCTCTTCTGTTTCTTCCCTGCTGCTATGGTAGGCTCTCCTCTGCTTAGCTCCTCTTTGTTGACTGCTTCTGCTGACCTCAATATTAGCTTCCTGATCTCTTCTATCACCCTGTCCAACTGCTCCAGTGGTTGGCTCTATTAAGCCCTAATATTGGCTCATTACCCCTTAATTCAGGCATATTACATTAGTAATGTTATTTTATTTATGTCGGCTTTATTCCATTAGTTGTAATTATACCTCCTAGTCTCCTATATATACCAAGGAGACATTTTCATTTGGAATCATCTTGTACTTGAACATTTAAGTGGGGTAAAAGGAGGTTGCCCCCTCGAAGAGGCTTATTATCTGAAATTATCTTTTTTTCAAGGCGTTGAGTACTTTTTCTGAGGTTTTTTTATGCTATATTGATATTTGGTTCTTAACATATGGTATCAGAGCTCAAGGTCTTGGGGTTTCGCTGCTATATCTGAGACACCTTGGAATTTTTGCTATAACTTTTTTTATACAATGTTTCAGAAGGAATGACTTGGAGGATATTTAGTAAATAGATCAAGGTACGTTGGGTTAAAATTTCAGCTCTTGAGGCCTTATACTTTCATAGATAAAACCTGTACAAGATAGGGTTCTGGAATCATCCTGAATTGAGTCATTGCAGAATTTTTGCTATAAAAAATTTTCTGTAACGTTTCAGACCCTGAACTCTGAAGGATATTCACAGAAATTAGTAAGGTATCCGTGGTAAAAATTTCATCTTCTGGGTCATCTTAAATTTGTAGATACACCCTGTGGAAGATAGGGTATCTGACTAGTCCTATTGACTAGTCTCAAGAAGGTGTTTCGGGTAAAACAATCCTAACTTATTCTTAGAGTATCCAAATTGAGTGGGACCAGTTTCATTGGATCGTGGACAATCTATAGTATTTCTGGTATGAGTTTCAGAATTTTATATCAATTATTTTGTGCGGGGCACGCTATACAAGTGAGATCTCCTGGAAAGACAAAAAATCAGCGAGTTGTGGGGAAGTTACCGTAAATTCCACTTGGCACATTCAATTTTGATCAGACCTGTGGCATTGCAGAGAATAAATATCATAGAATTACATAAAAGAAAGTTTCATACCCATAAGGGCCGAAACTTGGGAGATACAACAAAATAAAGATTGTCTAGCAGAACCACCTCAAAATCAAGGTTCAAAAGTGATACTTGGCCAACATGCCACCCAAAAAGGAAAATTCTACACCAAATAAGCCTCCAGACAATCCTAATTGGACTCTTGATGAAGGTGAAGAAATGCGTAGGGACATAAATGATTTACAAAAGAAGATAGTAACAAAAGATGAACTATAAGAGATGGAAGCTAAGTTGGAGGCAAAGATGGATGGTTTAAGAGAGGAGATCATGGAAGTATTGAAACATTTTGTAACAGAGAAGACACCTGAAAGTGAAAATGCATCCCATGAAATTCATGATGAGGACACAAGGAAGGTGAATCAAGAATGGAAAAACTCCAACTTTGGGTTGAAGACCAACCATGTTCCTCAGATCGATATGAGAAAGTTTGATGGCAAGGACCCAATCACATGGATACTTTAGATGGAGCAATTCTTTGATCTACATAATGTGCCATATATACAAAAGGTACGAATTGCTTTTTTATATTTAGAACCTAATCAATTTGTATGGTATCGATGACTTTGTTCTCGCAAATCACTCGTCACTTGGACAATTTTCACGGAAGAAATGATAACACACTATGAGGATACAAGGCGCAATACCTTCTTTAGCCAATTGATAAATCTCAAGCAAAAGGGTTTAGTTACCGAGCACATTGAGAACTTCCAAAGATTGAATATAAAGGTAACCGATATTCCAGATGAACACTTGATTGATGTATTCATAGGAACTTTAAATGATAAAATTCAACATCAGGTTTGCCTTTGGGAACCCAAATCATTGGAGAATGCATTTAAGGTGGCAAGAAATGTTGAAAGTAAAAATATGGCTATGGCTACTAGAAGGACC
>ML821375.1:63722-74589 GCA_009831015.1 Picea engelmannii
TGAATTATCTCCTCACATCTTGAAATGGTGGAGGAAGTATTCGAGAAGTCTTTTGAATTAATCCTTCACATATTCCTACACATGATAAAGCTCACACATTTTTGAGATATATGAAAACATGTCAATTTTCTAATATTTAATCAAAAATTCCCTTTTAATACTAAAATAAATGATTTGGAAATAATAAGGTTTAACCCATATTTAATTATGAAAATGGTATCATGAAAGGTTAATAGGGCGATGAAATGTGAAGACTGATGAAGGGAAAGGTGGATGGAAATGTGACATTTTTGAGTCCCAACAACAACCATACAAACAGATGTCCCTCAAGAAAGCTAAGAAGGGTAATAAATTATCACCAAAGTACTATGGCCCTTATAAGGTGTTGCAAAAGATTGGTACTATGGCATACAAATTGGAGTTGCCTGCATCTTTATGAGTACACCTAGTTTTCCATGTTTCATGCTTAAAAAAGTTTATAGGCGACAAGATCCCAATTCAAACTATATTTCCAGAACTTGACGAGGAAGGACAAATCATATTGGAGCCCGAAGACATCACTGACACAAGAATTCGCCAGCTGAGGAATAGATCCATTTCAGAGTATATCATTAAATGGAGGAAACTACCAGCTGAAGATTCCACTTGGGAAGATGAGTCTTTTATACAGAAGCATCCAGATTTACTCAAGCATTGCGGACAACACTTGTCTCAAGGCGAGGGGCATGTTAAGCCCTAATATTGGCTCATTACCCCTTAATTGGGGCATATTACATTAGTAATGTTATTTTATTTATGTCAGCGTTATTCCATTAGTTGTAATTATACCTCCTAGTCTCCTATATATACCAAGGAGACATTTGCATTTAGAATAATCTCGTACTTGAACATTTAAGTGGGGTAAAAGGAGGTTTCCCCCTCGAAGAGGCTTATTATTTGAAATGATCTCGTTTTCAAGGCATTGAGTACTTTTTTTGAGGTTTTTCTATGCTATATTGATATTTGGTTCTTAACAGGCTCTTCTTATGCAGTCTTCTCTGCTACACTTCCTTATCAATGGGTAGATCAACTTGATCCCCCATGGTATCTTCATCTCCCCTTATGGCACTAAGTTTTCTCTCTACTGTAGACTCCAGTTATGCAGTCTCTTCTTGACTGATCTGCTACTCAGTGACCTCCTCTGATAGATTATATTTTTCCATTTCTCCTTGTGCTAGTTCAACTCCAGCTCCCTCCAGCTGTTTCTCTGGCTGGTATGCTCCTCCATTTGTCTCCAACTTGACCTATTGGATGTGCAAGATTTTCATCATGACCCTTCTCTCTAAGGCTTCCAATTCCTCATACAGATCAACAAGGTCTATGTTGTCGTCTTCTCTTTTTGCTGCATGCTCCAGTGTTGCAGTCATATCTGTTTCATCTTCCTAGTTGAAAATATCAAGCCATTCTTTCGAATGCTCATATTATTTTACTGGGGTAGACATCAATGTATGCTCCATTTCTTCCTCTTCTCCTTGGGAAACTTCTGATATCTTCTCCTTCATCATGACAATCACTGCTGGCCATCCTTCCCTTCCTGCTGCACTTTCGTCATGTGCACTAGCCTTCACTTGGTTCTTTGGTAAGAATTCTTTGATCCCTCCAATAATTAGAATGCTCTTCCGATATTTCTCTTGGATGGTGAAAGTTTTTAACTTGTCATCGCCTTCATTCACGTGGTCTACAAATTGACATGAATTTTCACCTATCAGGGCTCCTTCTTGACATGAGCTCACTTCTGAACTCCCTATAATTTCAGATAGTCTCATTTATTTCCTCTCGCCCACCTGGCAATTTGGGAATTCTCTACTACCCACCTGGCAGTCTATGAGATCAACTGATCCCATCTCGTTGCCCACTTGGAAATCTGAACTTTCGACACTGCTCCTCTGGCAGTATACAATATCTCCACCCGATCTCTTTCCATTTACCACTTGGAAACTTGAAATTCCATTTCCACCCACCTAGAAGTTTATGAGATCTTCATCTGATCTCTTCTCCTCCTCGTCGCTGAGTTTTCTCCCAGTTTTTGGTTCACAGATGTGAATCAGTTCCTCCTTTGTGTCACTGAGGTTTTCAACATACCTCAACCAACTCTTTAACAACTGTTTCTGTCCTCTGGCCGACAATCCCTTGACTGACCACTTCACCTTCTTCTTCATGGGCCTTTCATACACCCAATGCACTTTTGCTTCCTGCTGCATTTTAAATGCAAGCTTCTCCATTTGTTCTTTTATTTGATTGAACTCCAGATACATCTCTGGATTGCATTTCTTCTTGCGACCTTCTCTTCGACCATGTCCATGGCCTTTAGTAGCCATTTCCACCTCTTTCCTGCCCTCCTGGAAAGTATATGGATTACTCTTCATCCAAGAGCATCTCCATCTTCTCTTACATCTCACTCGACTGTTTAAAATTTTTCTGCTGCGTCCATGCAACAACCTTCTTACAGAGCATCAATACTCTTCCCTCTTTTCTCCTATTGTCTACAGGAAAAATCCTGTTTATGATACCACCTAATGTTATTAGGTCATCTCCTTTCAATGTGTCTCCTTTTTCTGCTGTCTATAATCAAGGCTCGGTCTTATGATTACCTCTGTTGCCTAAATAAATAAATTCTGTGCTCTGATACCACCTGATGGTGTGTATCCGAGTATTTTTTTTATCTACTTTTTGCTACAGAAATTTAAAATCTGAAGCTCTGATACCACCTGATGGTATCAGAGTATCTCCCGTCACTGTCTCGCCCTTTGCCTGTTGTCTGCAAGCAAAATTTTATCTCCTAGTACTACTCGATGTAGTCAAGCCATCCCCTTCATTTCCTTCACCTAAAGTCTACAGACGAAAATAAATCTCTGATACCATGTGATGCAGACCCCCTTCCCTTCGGGGGTTCTGTGACCTCCCGGTTTCTGGATCGTTCCAATAGTTGAGTCGTAACGACTCTTTAGGTTCCTGAATGAAACCAGAACAATTATACACAGGCCCCTTTCCTTCGTTTGCCGCAGGTCCTGTGACACCCGTACCCTATGTCTATGCGTTCTAGCGCTCTTCAGTTCACGGGAACTATCTCCTTTTCACTAGCCCCTTCTTCATATGTTCCTAGGCCGTTCCCTTGTGCTAATGTGTGAATGAAGGCACGAGAAAGAGTGGTTTCAACCAACCCTCCTTTTGCCCCACAATCCTTCTCGTGTTGACACGTACCCCGTCACTAAAACATTGGTTGAAACTACAACCCGCTCAAGGAATATTATCATCTGAGCATGTCCTGGCCCCACAATCCCTTCTGTCCATCGATCTCTACTCTTTTGGCACTACCTGCGATCAATGACTTCTATCAATCTCCGTCCCGCCCTTCTTTCCTCCTTCGCATGTGACCTTTGACGACGTCCTCACATGACCATGTGACTTCCTGCTAAATCTCACACACCTCCAATCCCTGCAATGCTATGGGACCGTCAATCTCCCGATCTTGTTGGTATCATGGATTGTCAGTTCAGACTTGTGCCCTTTCAATCTACGAACCAACTCTGCTCCTCCTAGATCAACGACTATGATCTCTTCACAACTCTGGACTTTGGGTGGTTGAAATATCAAACCCAGCTCCTCTCGTATGTCAATCTCCCGGATTTAACGATCTACAGACACCTGTCCCGTAAATCAATGGCTCTGCTCCCCCTTGGGATGTTTGACCTTTCAATCTAGATTAACGGTCCAATGACCCTCTCCTCTATCAGCGATCGAGATCTCCTCTGGGCCTCCGGACTTTTGAGATCTCAAATCTCAAATCCTTTTTATTCTCCTCAACTACATGGAATCCTGCCACGTGTCCTCTTAGATCGAACGCCCTAGGATTACTTCGGGTCTTTACCCGGAGTTAACAGATTTGCGCCATGTCTCCTCTCCTGGTTCGGCGACTCAGATTCACTTCGGGTGATCTGACGACTTAGAGCTACTTCGGCTCTCCAGAATTTTGAGATATCAAATCTCAACTTGGAGACTTGATACAAACTTCCCGGAGCTCGCGATATTATGCTACGTTTCCATCTCTGCATCAACGACTCTTGTCGTTTCGGGACTCCGACCTTCAGCGATTTCAAATATCAAACAACTACAAGTCTCCGGAGTGATTCCTTCCGGAGCTCACGATCTGGTGACACATGTCCAACCCCAGATCAATGACTATCGTTCGCCTCGACTGTTCGGGCTTCGATGATACCAAATCTCAAACTAAAACTCCAACATGAATTTCCCCAGAGTTTGAGATCTGTTGACAAGTTTCTCCTCACAGATCAACGAATCATGACTCTTCGTCTTTCCACACTTCGCGTGTTTCAATTCTCAAACTTCTGCCTTCCTCCAGATATTTTGAGCTGCTGACACGTACCCTATTGGATTCACCAGTCCAGATATGCTCTGGCTCTCCAGTTCTCCATGCTCTGAGAGTTTCAAGTCTCAAACTTGACTCTTTATGTGCTCGTGAGATATGATGGCTCACGTTTGATCAATCAGACGGTTGAGATTCCACTTCAATGTTCCAGCACTTCGGACTTTGGGAATCTCAAGTTTCAAGCCGCTCTCCCTCCTGAGCTTACAGTAACCAACGAATGTGATTTCTGTTGGAGACCCGACACTTGGTCTTCACCTCCAGTCATTTGACGGCTCAGATCTATCCCACTGATCGGATGGCCGAAATTCTATTCCGGGTCTCCGGACTCTAGAAATCTCAAGTTTCAACCTCGATATATTCTCTCCTCTGTACGTGAAGTGATAAGGTTCACACACTTCCTTCTGATCCGACGACTGTCGATATCATGCATTCAGATCTAAAGATTGAGATATGATTCCCTTGCGCTCGTTTCTCCTTTGCCTGGACGTAGATCTAATGGTTCAGGTTCTTCTCCACAATCTATCAGACGATTTCTATCACTCCTCCTCCTAAGCTTCCACCTTCTCCCGACTTAGAAGATTTTTTCAATGTTCAAAAGGTCTCTTTCCCTTTGAAATTCTTCCCATGGACCCAAATCTTGGTCTCGCTTCACTCTTGTAGCGTTATCCCTCCTTTGAACTTTCAGACTTAAAATAAGCCCGACTCTTTCGCAACCTCTAGGTTATCCCTTCTGAGATTGACCTCCTCGAAGGTTTCGATCCCCCACGCACACCTTGCATTCTTGGGATTTCGTCAAACTCAAGGATTTCTTGAACAAGAAATACTTCTCGCCCTCCTGGTGTCCTTCTGCTCAATGCACTCCTTGCAAAGTTTCTCCTCACATAGTATTCAATAACTCTGTTTCTCCCTAACTTGACACAGAGTTCTTCTATACACACTTACACCGGCTCAATGCCCACTTGGAAGAGTTTCGACAGAGTTCTCAGTAAATCTATTTCTCTGTGCTTCTTTCGCATAGTCCCCCCTCTAAGGTATTTAGTAACCTTGAGGTTCCTCTTGAGCTCGTTATCTCTCTGGTGCGCCCTCCTAGCACATTATTTTATGAATTTGCAGAGTTTAGCTGCGCACTCCTTGCGCTGGATACAAAACCTCCGATGTTATGTTGTGCACTCTTTGCACAACCTAAAGAATCCAGAACGATATTACAAGACTCAATGAAGATAAATGAAATCTATCTTCCTACTGTAAATAAAGATTATCATATATCTACAACATTCATTCATGAAACACATAAACACTCGATATGCAGTAAAAAATTCTTTTCTATTATCTCTGTGTGTCTATACATATGTTTACAAAAATGGACTGTAACAGAGTCCCAGTTCTCTCAATCTCTCTCTCTCATAACTATTCTAAGACCTCCTAAGTCTCCTAAGACTCTCTATCATTCTCTGCATATCTGCCTTATGAAATCTGATACAAGATCTCCTTACTAAAGAGGGGCTCTGTGAGCTCTTCCTCTCTCACCTAACCTCATTTATTACATTGAAGTTTCATAAATATTTACCCATACCTAAATACGATCTGGGCATGCTGGAAGCAACCTTTTAAATGAAATCCAACCACTACCTGTACAAAGGCATGGCCTGACAATTACAACCTTACAACACAAAAATCTGTATAGAATTATTTCAAATTTAAAAAAATGGGAGGTTTAATGCCTCTCCCTTTCTCCATTGCGCGTTTACGTGATGGCGCATTTGCTGAGGTGGAACAATGCCCCTGCATCACTGCCCAAAAAGGGTTGTGGATCTTGATGCATTTCATAATAAATCGAAACCATTTTGGATCAGATTAATCAAGGAGTTAATTCTCTGGAACCTGGAAAACGAGAATGGACACACAACTACTCCTGTATGTAAAAAGGATGAATTTCAAATGCGTCTCTAATCCCTGAAGGCAAATAAAAATACGAAGGGTCCTATAGACAGGGAAAGAGAGAAATAAGCATCAATGTCGACATTAGGGATATATACGAGCTCCCATTGAAAGGACATCCGAGATTCAAGAGTAAAACATAGGGATTGCCAGTAGGAGGGCAACATACCACTGACCAACACACAACAATTGATAACTGCCAATCAAGGATGAAGGAAAATGAGAGCCAAGGATCAATAATTAGCTGAGCAAGTGGGAAGAAATCAGAGAGTTGTTCCCAAGCAAAAATCGTAATTCAAGGAAAGGGAAAAATGCGAGTCAACGACAAAAATCACAGAGCAAGTGGAATGGAAAAGCCGAGTTTCCTGGGTAAGATCGCAAGGAGATCCCTCCCAATGCAGGGAAGAATTCCCTCTACTAGGACACAAATAAATTGCTGTGGAAATATTTTGTAAGAGACGAAGAGGAATCTTGCTGAAAATTAATGCTGGGTAATGAAATAGATGTAGGGCTTATCTCTCGACCATTAGGATAGAAAAAAAAGGAAAGGATTTAAAACAAATTCGCCGAGCTAAGGAAATGGAACGCAAGGTTTACAAGGGATGGGAAGCCAAGATATTTTCCCTGACTGGGAATAATGCATGCAAGGCGTAGAGATAAAAACGAGATTTAAAAGCTAACCACATCAAGCAACTTGCCCAATTAATCTCAGAAATCTATTTCGGTTTTCATCAACGCATAAATCTATTTACAAATTTCTAACTAATTTACAATTGCAAATTTAAACATGCGTACCGTAACCGGCTGATGGACTTGTTGATGATCTTTGGATGATGGAGATCCTCCTCGCTCTTGCTTTCTAATCGTTGAGACCTCACCGATACCTCCCAACCAATGATAGGGGTAATCTTATTCCCCCTTAGCCCCCTGAGCTACAAAGGGGCCACACACAACCACAACCAGAAAAAAAATATCTTCCAACTCGCCTCGCAAGGTCGAGCTACCACTCTCTATTCGAGATGGGTATTGCAACTCCCGAAAGAAGAACCGGTGAAGAAAAATTTGGTAGCATAACTTTATGCATACCAATCATGATCCTTTCCTCTTCTTTGCCATTACTTTTATAGAGTTCTCTTAGTGACCACTTTCCAAATGCATGTTAAATTATTTTTACTAAATTTTAATTAGGAAAAATATTCTCCCCCATGCACTTGTCATCCGATTGCTTAGTTGCACCATAAATTCATTTATTTAAATAAATTAATTGATAATTTCCCTCACCCAATCCTAAAAGTGTTCCTAAAAACGTTCCTTGCTGTCCCTTTATTCCCTCATTTTCCTTTAATGACTAACTCCTTTCTTAAAGCTTAGTTGAGTTTTATTTAGGAAAGTTCTTTAGAATAGATTACTTTCTATGTTCCACATTCCTTTTTGCATTTACTTCCCTTTTTTGTCTAAGTTCTAAATTAGCATGTCTTGCACATAAACAACAATTAATTCTTAGATAAATTATTTCCCTTTTTTTAAATTCTTAATTTGATTTTTTTTTCTTCATCCCCTTTTTATTAATTGATTAAATAGTTTTTAGTCCTCTTACCCTAATTAGACCTAGGATTTAATTTCAACTAGGCTTAGAATTTTTTAAGGGAATTTTATAATTAATAAAATTTACTCATACAACATTTTTATTTTAAGGTTGACCACGTCAAAATAAAATATATTTTTTGTAGCCACCTAGGTCCATTGACTCACCTGTGGTAAAAATCGCGATGTGCCCTTCAAGATGCACTACATTCTCCAAGGGTTCCACTCGCCTTTGTTCATGTTTTATTTATGCGACGTGCGCTTCAAGACGCACTACATTCTCCAAGGGTGCCACTCGCCTTTGACTGATTTTTGTAGTTGTCCAACCCTTGGAGTCAATAGTCCATTAGGAGACCTTGTGGGAGACTAAGGGCCTCTAAGGAATAAGGAACCTGCCTTATTGCCTGTCCCTTAGAATATTCACGAGTGACTGTCTTAGTCTGCCCTCACGACATCGTGGATCTCTTGAACTAGGTAATCATTAACCTACAATTCAAGCCACAATGAGAGTACTAGTAGGCTGTGGCAAGGCTGCTGCCACACCTCTCCCTTAATATATTTGGTTGCTGTGCATGGCCCCTTTACTCCTAATGTGAGTCTGATTAACAAGCAATCGTCAACCTGCATCCATCAATGAAACATGTGAACGATCCATAACAACATCATAATATACCTGCTCATATGTCACATATGCAAAAAAAACAAAAATACTCAAACCATATACAGTCCACTCCTTGACTCGATCTGGAGTCCAAGCAGCTCCATCGATGCCATCAACATCCTCAATCTGTCAAGTGTCTTGCACACTTAGGAGAAACCCGTCAATAACACCTGACTATACATAGGTAATACAATGACATACCATCATAGTCCATAAGCATCATCATTAAAATCCATAAGCGAAGCAGACAATCATATAATAAACCAGATCACTTGCACACAATTTTCCTCAAAGAATAAGTCAAATCATGTGTGCGCAAGAGCGGGATGTTACATAGTCCAGGAGATAGTCTTTAACACCGTCCAAAAATACCCTGAACCAACAACTGTAACACTGCACCCCACTAAAAGGGAAACTGAAAAATCACAAGAGAGAAGAAAACATAAACAATATAGAAACATAGGCTCCATATTCAACTTCTTCCAGATCCATTGTGCCTTCCCTCCATTGTCCATATTTTGGCAGTTTCTCAGCTTCTTGGTTCAATACCTTGAACACATTGGAGAAATAAATAACATCAAAAGACAACCACCTACAACAATGAATCACCTAGAAGCTTGAGCTGAATATTATGCATGAGAGAAAAAACATTCATCCAGTTGATGACTAGGGACGAGTCACCATAAACCTGAATGTGTTTAACAATTTGATTCAAAGCACATTTTAAAATTAATTTGAAAGCTTGAAGCTAGGCATAGTCATTGTGATGTGGCATGAGCCTGCTTTGAATTTGTTAAAGTAAATTTCAGAATAATAATGGTCAATTAGATATTAGCCCATAGACATTAATCAAGTCATTTTTATTTTAGGTAATTTTATGCTTTTATGTTTTATTTCATTTTAGTGTGTTTCTCAGTGTATCCCACCTTCACAAAGTGGATTGAATCAACTAGTATGTAACCCTTTATAAGAAGTCTTTCACTTATCATTTAATCAATGCAACATGGAGAACTTTCTCGTGTTATCTTGGTCTTCTTTATGTGTTTGATTTTCATTTATCATGACATGTATCTATGTTTGGTTAGAGCCACAAACACTGTGAGAGAATGAAGACCTAGGGATTGGCACTGACAGAGACAAATCAAGGGATTGCTAGCATATCACATTGAAGAGCCAAATAGGTTTCGTTGAAACTAGGGATTGATTTGATTTTTTGATTGAAACAATTTCTTTTATAAACTTTACGTACTGTGGTTCTAAAAGAAAATAATAAGAAGAAAAATATGAATGGGCCAATATGTATGATGGTATACCAACGAAACGTAGTAGACAAAGAAAAATCCAACTCACATGTGAGCTCTGGATGATTGTATGACATTGATAGGGAAGAAATTTCGCTGCTAGGATAAATTAAGGTTGTATGTGTAGAGATCAACAACCAATTTTTTTTTGAAGTCACACGTGAGGCTATATGACATCTCTAGGAAAAAAATTGAACCACTCAACTAATTATATACCTATATGGATGTTGTCAGGGAGTTATACAACAAAAATTATCACTGTATGGTCTGATTGGACAACCAATTAGTGAAATTTCTTAGTGTTATTGCCAATATGGGTAATTTGGAAACATATTGAACCTATTCCTACTTGTATTGCTCCCCAAATATGCAGAGTTGGAAGTTTCAACCACTATTTTGGTGATTTTCAATAGATGCAAGAATAAATTAATATTTTTTGTGTTGTTTTTGAGTAGATTTCTTAAAATTTGCATTTTGACATTGTTTGTGAGTAGATCTATCAAAATTTGTATGTTTTGGTATTGATTTTGGGAATATTTATTAGAAATCTATTTTTTTTTTAACGATAAATGGTTGCTACAAGTGTTTAGAGCTAGTATCCAGGTGTTCTTACTACAAGATTATAGATTGAGGTATGGAATAGCATATTGTTTTAGTATTTAACTCTATTTCAATATATATTTCTACATTTTTTACTTGTACCAATGGCTTCTTTACCCAAATTCATGCTGGAAGATAACCATAGATTCTCTAGTAAGAACTACAATATGTGGAAGTAGCATATGTTGGACATATTTGAATATAGGTGCTTGGTTGATATCTTCCTTGGTAAAGATACCAGACCAATAGTTGTGGGTAGAGGCCAAGATAAGTATAATGAGTGAGACAAAGAAGTAGAAATTCTAATCAAGTTGTCTTTTGCATATGAAATACTTCCTTAAGTCCAGATATGGAATA
>ML821376.1:0-31256 GCA_009831015.1 Picea engelmannii
TATGCATACAAAAAGAATATAGGATGTTGAATGAGAATTGTATTTTTATTTAACTAAAGATTTCTTTGGTTATTAATATTAACAAATTATCTTTCTTTGGTTATTGATATTAACAAATTATATAGAGTTTTGGACATTGCCTATTATCTTGTAATCTCTCTACAACCCTGTGAACCCTAGTTTGTTGCTATAACCCTTGTTTCTCGCCGCCTCCCCACCCGCCTCAATGTCTAATACAAACCTGGATCCTCCTCCGGATTTCGAAGATAATGTTTCTGCATTCAAGTCTCTAGTAGGCTCCTTGGACAACCCCCCAAATTGGTCAACGCATTCCCAGTTCATGAAGAAATTGAATCAAATTCTAGAAGTGGCCATTCCACACGTCGCTGCTCGAAAGAAGGCTCTTTCTTTCACTTCCATAGCGCTCGTCAGTCAATTCATGGGGTTATGGTCGTCTCTTTATCAAATAGATATTTGGATTGAGCGGAACTGACACCCTCCGATTCAAGGGCGTATGAATCACTTTTTCTGCGGTAAGGGTTTCTATATTTTCTACTTTGAGTACAAAGAGGATAAAGATCTCATATTTAGGAATGGACCTTACTTTTTCGGCCCTAGAGGGTTATATTTAAACAAATGGACACCAGAGTTTGATCCAGACATTGATATCCCCTCAGTGGTCCTAGTTTGGGTGTGGCTTCCGCACTTACCCTTTCATTGTTGGGGAGATGAAGTTTTAGAAAGCATTGGGGATACATTGAGAAAATTCATTGATAGAGCCGAACCCAAGTCCAGTATGTACTCTTGTGCAAGGATCTGTGTGGAGGTCGATCTGGAAAAAAGGACTTCCATAAGAAATAAAACTAAGGATGGATGATTGGACTTACATTCAAAAGCTGGATTATGAACAACTCTCATTCAAATGCAAAAGTTGTCATGAATACAACCATTTTTCCATAAATTGTCCGAATAACACGCAACCTCAGGAAACAGATACTCCACAACATGAATAAGGATGGCAGCAAGTAAGGAAAAAAACTAATAATGACAAAGGGGCAGGATCCATCCCCGGTCCATCAGGGTCCACCCCCAAAGCGGCAAACTCCTGCCAGAACCCTCCAGTAAGTCAAAAACCTCCTCCAAAGAAACCCGTTATTGGAGTTACTTCAACACACACCTAGGATTTATTTTTCCTAAGGTTTTTCCTATGTTTATTAGTCATTATTCAGTCTCCTATATTTTAGGAAGAATATTCCTCTAGGGAGATTATTCTCTTCAGTTTGATCAATTGAGTGGATTCTAGATGCTACACTGGGATTATCACCATGCAACATTGATATCATCACCAACTAATGCGCATTGTCTTGGGATCATCACCAGACTAACACATTACCTATGATTCCCCGATCTCCTCCTCACTTCACTCTGTTTCAGTCAGTTAATTGAAGACTGATAGACTATTTAAATCAACTAGGTGGCAGTTCACTCTGTAACTGCCTAAGAGACTACACTAGGTTGAATTTTACTCTCGTAACTGATGGTGTCTGTCCAGATCACTCTAGATCACCACTATGGTGCATTGGCTTCTGCTCCAGTGCACATTGGTTGAGTTATACAAAGTATATCATGTGTAAATTATCATTCATTCATTCGGTTAATTAGAATTCTTCCATTCTTTCTCTCCTTATTCTCTTTTCTTCTATTTTCTATGCAACTGTGTATGTCAATTCCCAGCTAGATCTATTATGTGCAGATTCAACACATTTACATGGTATCAGAGCCGATGGACTGTTAGGGAAAAGACACATGAAATTATTTTTGCAAGTACCGAAGATTGAAGACAACGAAAAAATGGAATTTCCAAAAGAATTCATTCTTACACCTTACAACTTCTTTGCATGGAAGGAGAAGATTATAATGCATATTCTAAGCAAAGGATTGTACAGGTTTAGAAAAATCCAAGTATCTAAATCAAATGGATGAAGCATTCATAATAATTTGTAGTCTCATTTCTCTTGAACTTCTCTTTCACATATCATCCTGTAAAACCCCCCATGAATCTTAGACCACCATGGAAGGGATTTTTGGAAAACATGATGAGATGAGGGGATACATACTCGAGGTGGAATTGCTCACATTGGATCCAAAAAGCTTCGACAATCTCCAAGATTTTTTTACCAAATATAAGGATTTGTTGTCACAACTCAATGCTTGTGGGGTTGATAAATCTAAGGAGGAGAAACAAATGGTTCTCACCATTCTCTCCAAACTTGGTCCATAATACTCAGTGTTCGTATCCACGTTTCATTCAGTTAGATTTGCCTCTGGAGCTACCTGGAAGATTCTCTCTCTTGAGGACATTATCGAGTCTCTGACACAAGAGCAGAGCAAGCTCATCAACATGGGAAAAATCAAAGGCCCAAAGGTGCATGCACTTATTGTGCAATATGGCAGTGATCATCAATATCATAAATCTAAAGATAAAGAAAAAAGGAAAGCACATGCAAATCTGAAGAAGGCAGGCTACTCAAAACCCTTCAATGATGCCTCCGGATCCAAAGGTGGAAAGGGAAGAAAAGGGGAGAAATTCTTTTACTACCATAAATGATTCCATCCAAACTCTGCATGTATGTAGAAACATAGAGATCTAATGACCCAAATAATTCAATAAAACAACCTTGGAGATTGCATCCCCGAGGGTGCTAAGAAGAAGAAGCCAGAAGATCAGAATCCCAAGAAAGGAAATTCTAGTCATGCTTTGATTGCCATCAACTCCTCTCCCAATGCTTGGATCGTAGATTCAGTAGCATGACACCACATGGATTCCAAAAAAGAGGTCTATTCTTCATTGGATGCATGCAAAGGTCCTCCTATTCTGATGGGGGAAAAGTCTCCAGTCAAGGTCACCGACAAAGGAATGATTGAACTCACAAATGAAAGCTTCGAGAATGTGTTGCACATTCCCAAACTTTCCGTCAATCTTCTCTCCGTGTATCAGATGAATAACTCCGACACCAGAAAGAGAGTCATATTCACACTTGATGTAGTGGATATCTATGACACGCAAACCAATTCTATGGTTGCTACCAGTGAGGTAAATCATCAATCTAGACTCTACACATTTTCTGAATTTATTGAACTAGATTCCGCATTACTACTTACCCATGCCGATTAAAGCAGTAGGATATGACACAAAAGGTTTCGGAATTTAAATTTCAGATATATGCAACAACTTAGCAAGCTGGGAATGGTTGATGGTCTACTCGACATCCAGTTCTCCAAAGGAATTTGTGAGGGATGTGTTCTTGGAAAACACCCTCAAGAGAAATTCGGCAAAGGAAAGACTCAAAGAGCTTCCTCTCCTTTAGATATGATCCATAGTGTCATCATGGCCCCTTTTCTGCATCCATCAATCAACAAAACAAGGTACATGCTCATTTTTGTTGATGATATCTCACGCTTCACATGGATTTTCTTTCTTAGGAAAAAATCAGAGGTCTTTCAACACCTCAAAGATTTAAAAGCCCTTGTTGAGACACAGTCAGGAAAGAAAATCAAAATCCTCCGAATTGATAATGGGGGAGAGTATGTCTACCATGATATACAAAATATTTTTCATGACGCAGGGATTCAATTGTAGCACACAGTTCCTATACTCCACAACAAAACGGAGTTGCTGAGCAGAAAAATAGATCTCTAAAAGAGATGACATCTTGCATGCTATATGCAAAGTCACTTCCACAAAGATTATGGGCCAAATCACTTAATTGTGAAACCTACATCCAAAACAAATCTCCCCATAGATTTTTCAAGGATAAGACCCCCTACGAGGCTTGGAGCGGCCTCAAACCGGAAGTAACCCACTTTCGTATTTTCGGTTCACATGCATGGGCTCAGATTCCCTCTGAAAAGAGGAAGGCACTTGATCCATAGAGCACAGAGTGTATCTTTGTTGGATACCCCGACGGTGTGAAGGGATACAGACTTATTGATGTTTCCTTGGACCGGCTTATCATTGAGCGAAGTGTCCAATTCGAGGAAAGTGTCTCACATGTACCTCAACAACTACATGCAGACACCTTTGTTCTTCCACCTATTAAAGATGATGAAAATGCACATGCCGGCTCTTCTTCAGATGAGAGTTCCGATTCAGAGGATTCAGATGATCTAGATACAGAGTCAATACAATCAGATGCAAGTCAGTGCATGTAGATGCAGATGGAGAGACAAAGTTGAGGCACAAGTGGGCTTAGACTATTCTTCAGGATGTAGGGGATCTTGTTGGGGATCCAACTGATACTAGGAGGACTTGATCTGATTTCGAGGAGCCTCCTCTTGCACTCACTGCCACTGAACCATTGCCACCCAAGCATCTTTTCTTGGTCTAGTATTCAGATCCACAGTCTTATGGAGAGGTTGTTGGAAATTCCTTTTGGGAATCCGTTATGTAGGAGGAGTACAACTCCCTCATTGAGAACCAGACTTGGGATCTGGTTCCCCTTCCTTTTGAAAGGAAACTTGTCAGGTTCATATGGGTCTACATGACCAAGAGCGCAATGGATGGACAGATTAACAGATACAAAGCCAGACTAGTTTCCAAAGGATTTCAGCGTGTGCATGGCATTGACTATGATGAGACCTTTGCTCTAGTAACAAAGACAGATTCCATAGGTTTGGCACTTGCCATTACAACAACTAAGGGATGGGAAGTCAATAATATGGACGTGAAGAATGCATTTCTTCACGACGATCTCTCTAAGGAGATCTATATGGAGCAACCCCAGGGATTTATGAAATATTCATCTTTGGTCTGTTGACTAAAGAAGTCTCTTTATGGCCTCAAGCAGGCTCCGGGGGAATGGTATGCAAAGATGGAATCCTACCTGCTGTCACATAATTTTGTACATTGTAAGTTAGACCTGAATGTTTACATGCTCAGGACGACTGACTCACTTCTACTCCTAGTTCCATATGTTGATGATTTATTGATCACCAGTTGCTCAACTTTAGTGATTGTTGCAGTCAAGAGGACTTTGCATGATAGGTTCTTGATGACAAACATGGGTCCGCTACAATTATTCCTTGGACTCGAGATCAATCATGATACATTATGCATAAAACTGTCTCAAGCCAAGTATGCACGAGATCTCTTTGAGAGATTTCACATGACAGACTGCAAGTCTGCTCCGACTCCTTTCCTATTAGGAGTCAGACTTGAGGATGGCTGGGACACTCCACTAGTTGACAACACACTGTACAAACAACTAGTGTGGATCTTGTTGTATCTCACACACTCCAAACTAGACCTCTCCTATGCAGTTGGCGCAGTCTCTAGGTTCATGCAGGAGTCACATGATCTACATTGGAAGGATGCAAAGTGTATCCTTTGATACATACAGGGCACCATCACCTTTGGGATTCACTATTCAGAAGACTCTACATTGGACCTCATCGAGTTCACTAATTCTGACTGGGATGGTGATAGCATTGATCACAAGTCCACATCCGGTTACTCACTCAGTCTTGGTTCCATGCCTATCTGTTGGTCGAGAAAGAAGCATGTTGCTATTTCTCTATCTTCAGCCGAGGCAGAGTACATAGGGGTATTTAACATAACCATTTAGGCTATGTGGCTACAACATTTTCTCACTGAGTTGGGCATTTAGTTTCATCGGTTGATAGTCATCTGGTGTGACAACCATAACACTCTAAAGTTCTGCAGAGATCCAGTTCAAAGGAAACGAACGAAGCACATCGAGATCCACATGCACTACATCCGAGACTTAGTACATGAGGGGATCATCGACCCACAGTTCTATCCTTCAGCAGAACAGACTGTAAAGATCTTCACCAAGATCTTCACTGAGAAGAAGTTTCATTCTCTACGCAGTCATCTTGGAGTGAAGGACACAGTTGCCTAACAACTGCTAGTTCTTCTTTTTACATACATTGTACCTTGACCGGGGGGGTGGTTTCCCATGAGTTTTTACCTCTTTCCTCTCTTGATTTCAATGCATCTTTTGAATTTGGGTACCTAACATGGCCTTATTTCCGGGACCCATTCTTTATTTTCACCATAGTGATGTTCAGGGGGGGTGTTGGAGTTACTTCAACACACACCTAGGATTTATTTTTCCTAAGGTTTTTCCTATGTTTATTAGTCATTATTCAGTCTCCTATATTTTAGGAAGAATATTCCTCTGGGGAGAATATTCTCTTCGATTCTCACTTCAGTTTGATTAGTTGAGTGGAGTCTATATGCTGCATTGAGATTATCACCATGCAACATTGGGATCATCACTAGCTAATGCACATTGCCCTTGGGATCATCACTAGATAATTCACATTGTCCTTGGGATCATCACCATACTATCACATTACCCATGATTCCCTAATCTCCTCCTCACTTTACTATGTTTCAATCAGTTAACTAAAGACTGATAGACTAGTTAACTCAACTAGGTGGTAATTCACTCTCGTAACTGGCCGAGAGACTAGACTAGGTGGCAGTTTACTCCCGTAATTGTTGGTGTGTGTCCATATCACTCTATACCACCACTATGGAGCATTGTATTCTCCTCCAGCGTGCATTGGTTGAGATATACAAAGTATATCATCTGTACATTATCTTTCATTCATTTGGTTAATTAGAATTCTTCCATTCTTTCTCTCCTGGTTTTCTTTTCTTCTATTTTCTCTGCAATTGTGTATGTCAATTCCCAGCTAGATATATTCTGTATAGGTTCAACACATTTAAACCCGCCCCCACTTCTTCCCCTATCATTCCCCCCTCTCCTTCCTGAAACTCTTTTGAAATTTTGGGCAAACCCTCTTCTAGGCAAGTTCAGCCAACTGGTCCATTGTTGGAACCTTTGGCACATTCTACCTCCTCAGCTCTAGAAAGAATAACAGAAGAATCAGGTGAAGAAGAAAGTTTCCATGAAGCCATTCAAGATGAGGATCCTCAAGAACTCGGGAAAATCCATCTCAGGAGCTCTCCCCTTCGAAAACACAGTCAAACCAAGAAATGGAAGAAGGGGAACTCCCATCGGAAAAACCCAGAAAGTCTGGGCACAAATCCAATAGATAAGTTAGACAAGAGGCAGTGTCAAAGGAAAAGGCCCAAGGCAAACAACAATCCATAGAAAGCTTAATGAACATATCAAATCACAAAGGAGGAAATAATGGTTCAGATCTCCTGGCCCCTAAAAGTTGGGCCTCTTCCACTCCTTTCCAATGAATTTTCTCTCCTAGAATTGCAAAGGCTTTGGTAATAGATCCAAAGCTAAATCCCTAAAATATCTTATTACTATAGGAAAGCCCTCTTTGATTCTCCTCTAGGAGACAAAAATGGAGGAAAAAGTAGTGTTAGAAACAACAACAAAAAGTCTTCAAAAGTTGTGGTGGAGCAGCTATAAGCTCACATGGTGCCTCTAGTGGAATCACCACTCTCTGGGATGAGCAAATCTAGAAAATTGAGGTAACCCAACTCACTCAACATTGGATTCTTACAGTTCTTAAAAATAAAGAATTCAATAATCTTGTCTCTATCATCAACATCTCTATTCCTAATAGCTATTTTGAAAAAGTAACATGTTGGAACTCCCTATCCGCACTCAAAAATTCTATGGACCTCACTTCATGCATAATTGGGGGTGACTTCAATACCCACCTCAACTCAGGAGAAAATAAGGAGGAAGTATAGTTAGAGACCCTTTCTATGAAAAGCTCAATGATCTCATTTTGGACTGGGACCTCCAAGATATTAAACCCTCTAAAGGAAAATACACTTGGAACAACAGGCGCTCAGGTCTTCGCCACATATATGCCCGCTTGGACCATTTCCTTATCAGTAGAAATTTCATCCTCTCCTCCTTTTCCAAATCCTTCCTTATTCTCCCTTCAACCATTTCCAATCACAAACCTATCTCTTTGATTTTCAGCAATCCTCATAACTTTGGTCCCCTTCCCTTCTGTTTTAACCCCCTTTGGATCGACAATCCCTCTGTTCCCTCTCTCATTCAAAAAGCTTGGTCCTCCCCCTTTTTTGGGTCCCCTAATTACATATGGTAAAGCAAACTGAAAGCAGTAAAACTAACTCTCAAATATTGGGTGAAATCCTCCTTTATTCCCCCACAACAAGAAAGAATAGAGAAGGTCGGGATCCTCTCAGATATCTAGAAAAGAATAGAAGAAGAAGAAGTCATTGAAATGCTTCTGACACAAGAAAAATAAGCTTATCTAGAACTTCACTCCTATATTCGTAGGGAAGAAGAGCATTGGAGACTGAAGTCGAGGAGTCTATGTCTAAAAGTAGGGGATTCAAACACTTCCTTCTTCCACAAACACACTCAAAATAGGAGGAAGAAAAATACAGTCACCAGTATCCTTTCAAGCTCTGGGCAGCAGCTGGAAACCTACGAACAAGTCAAGGAAGCAACATCACAACACTTTGAGCTACTTTATCAACAACCTAATGAAGAAGGATCGAAGGAAGACACGGAAGCAATGCTCAATAATATCCCATACCTCATCTCTGAACGTGACAACTCCCAATTAGTGAAGGATATAACATAAGAGGAAATTGCCAAAGCGGTGTGGGAGATGGACCTAGACAAAGCCCCAGGGCCTGACGACTTCCCAATTAGGTTTTATTGCCATTTTAGGGCCATTATAAAGAGAGATCTAAACAAAATGATGAATTATATTGTGTAAAAATAGAATCTAGGAGGCGCTACAAACTCAACCTTCTTATCCCTCATCCATAAAGAAACAAATCCCTCAAACTTCGCCCGTTTTCGGCCAATTTCCCTTTGCAACTCTTCTTACAAAATCCTCACAAAAATCATAGGAAACAGCTTAAAACCTCTTCTTTCCAAGCTTATTTCATAAAATCAAGGAGGATTTCTAAAAAACAAGCAGATTACTGACAATATAGTACTGGTACAAGAAGCAATCCATTCCAACAGGGGAAATAAATACCTAGGAATGGTTATCAAAATGGATATGGAAGACGCATTTGATCACATCAAACACTCATTTATTTTCTCAGTTCTTAAAGCCTATGGGTTCTCAAATGTTTTTATCAATTGGATCAAGCCCTGCAATGGTTCTCCTTGGATAACCCCCTTGGTAAATGGTCGTCCCTCCCATTTCTTGAAAGAAAGCAGAGGCCTAAGACAAGGCCACCCTCTTTCCCCCTATATTTATATCCTATTAGTTGATTCCCTCAGTCAGAAATTGGAAGAAGAAAGAAGGATTGGCAGGCTTCACAGTTTACTTATAGCTCAGTGGGTCAAGCAATTAAACCACTCCCAATTTATTGACGATATCCTTCTCTTGGGGGCGGCTACTACAATTATCGCCAAACATTTTCCGAAAGTTCTAGAGTCCTTTCTCTCTACTTCTGGAGGTAAACTAAAAAATTCTAAATGTAAGATATATGGTTGGAATGTTCCATGACACATCAGAAATCACATCTCCAGAATCTTCGGGTTTTCCTTCATTATCACATGGACTCATTTCAAATATTTAGGAATGCCTATTTTTATAAATTCCTATGGTTCTTTTGCCTCGAAGGATATCATTGAAAAAATCCTCTCTTGGATCCAAAGCTGGGGGGGGGGACGCTAGATTAACCCATTTGGAAAAATGGTGCTCCTAAAGTCTCTTCTCTCCTCTCTTTCCATATTTTAATGTTCCGGCCTGCTCACCTCCAAAGGTATTCTCGAAAAAATTTCCAAATATCTTTGGTGTTTCCTTTGGGCTGGTGGGAAAACTAACACAAATAAATTTCATCTTCTCAAATGGAAACATGTTTGTCAACCTTTAAACAAAGGAGGTCTAGCCATCAGAGACCTAAGTCTAATGAATTCGGCTCTGGGAGAAAAAATTTCTTGGTGTCTTATCTCAGGTCCTCCAGAATGGTGGAACACTGCTCTTGTCGCTAAATATTTCAACACCTGAAGGATTCTTTGCTTGGATGCATCGCCTCCCCAAATTCCTCACTCCCCAATTTTGTGTCTCCTGAAGCACTCTGCTCATCTTATCAAATCAAAACTTTCTTCGGCCCCTGGAAATGGATCTCATATAAATGTCTGGGTAGATCATATCTTGGATCAAGAACCATTAGGAAGACATGACTCTCTCCACCCCTTGAAATATTGGTGCTTCTCCAAAGGTCTTCTTCTTCTTCAAGACTTTTGCATCTTTGCACCTAATGGTGATTAGATAATTTGGAAACCTTTGGACACCCATGCCCATCTTCGCCCCTTGGTCTCTCTTTTCTATAATATGCTGGCAGGTTGTGCCCCCCTTAATTCTGACAAAAATTGACTCCTGCAGTTGGGGCCACTCAAACTACTCAGTTAAATCGGGCTACTATTTCCTCCAGTCTTCCTCTCAAGGTCCTCCAGTCTATAGAATCTGGAAAGAGATTTGGTCAGGGCCTTCTCTCCCCAAAGTCAACATCTTTTGTTGGTTGATGGTTCATGGAAAAATCCTAACTATGGAGAACTTGAAAAAAAGTGGAATAATGGGTCTTTCAAGATGTCCCCTTTGCCTTGCTGCCTCATAGTCCATCCATCACCTTTTCTTGGAATGTCCTTACTCTTATCAACTCTGGAACCTATTATTCCTTCCCCTCTCCTCCCATATTTTTCCACCGAAGAATTGGAATGAAATGTTTGTTTCTTGGAAATAGAGATATGCTGGCAGCTTCAAAAAAAAGAAACTCTTCTCCCTCTCANATGTATATTTTCCAAAATAGGTGGGTTAATTTTGGAAGTCTTCTCCTCTAGATTGGTTCAGCTTGATCCCCTAGGATCCCTAGAACAAAGGGAATAAGATTGAATCTCTAACATTTTGGGACCAAACTACCCAAGAAAGTTCCCTTCCCCAGCTAGGTCTACTAAGAGGAAAAAGTGGCAACAGGGACCTTGAATTCCTTGACTAGAAACAACAAAAAACATCTCTTATTCTTCTTTGATGGATCTTTTATAGGTAATCCAAGGGCAACAAGTGTGGGGGAATTCATCATAGATTCCGATTGACAAAATATTTTGGACTACTCTTGGGGGTTAGGGAATGCCACCAATAATAAAGCAGAAATCCTAGCAGTCTATATGGGGTTACAAATTGCTTGATCTTGAAAAATTCATGAGGTAATTGTCCTTGGAGACTATGAGATAATCATTAAAGAGATTCTTGGCTCCAACAAATCCACAAATCAATCTCTCTTTGGTATTCAGTCTCGAATAAGGGCCCTGAAATATCAATTCAGTAAGATCCAATTATTCCATATTCTCTGCTCCCAAAACCAAGAAGTTGATCAACAAGCAAAAGCATCTAAAAACAAGGAAAAAAACCTTTTTTCCATTAATTAAATCGAGTCCCATGTGTGGCTTCCTTAAAAACTATCAAAGGTGGCGATTTCCCCAAAATCACTTGGGTCCATGTCTTTGTAGTGACCCTATCATTCTTGGAATTTCCCTTCCACCTCAACTCCTTCTCTCTTCCATCCTGTCTCTCCTATTTGAACCTTAGCGCTCACGTGTTTTGTACAGCTGGCATTTCATGCCCCCTGTCACGTGGATCATTCTTTGGCTTTATGGCGCTTTGATCGTCCCTCCCCTCTTTCCCCACATGCCTCACTGCATCAACCTTTCTCTTCTGCACGTTTGTTGTGCATTCCTTTATCACTCCTTGATGTTTTCCATCACATTCATGGCGTCACTAAAAGAGTTTTCCTCTACGGACGAGTACTTTGGTCCATGGGAACTTCATTTTTCCTGCCTTCTCCCGTGTGCAAGTGGTAAATCTTCAGCTTATATGTGGATTTGGCATTGTTTGCATCCCTCGAGATATATTTTCACTCCAGAAAACAAATTCAGGCCTCTGAGCATCTTTGTCCCCTTCTCATCATGTGGAGAAGATCTAGAGAACCATGCCCCTACCCCTCCTGTGCCATAGAGGATCCATGAGACCAAAACTGGGATCTAAGAGCTGCTATTAGAACCTCAGGGGAAAGAATGGGAACACAAATTCGAGAAATTAAAACAGAGAATCAAGATCTTAGACTCCAAAGTTCATCTCTCCAGAACCAACTATAGACTCAGGAACACATGCATAATCAAGATCTCGTGGTTGTTCCATGCGGGGTTAATAGAAACGCCATGCATATCAGTATGCTCAGACGACAAATGGGAAATCCTCTCAATTTTATCAGCGTCCTACAACCTCAATTGAGTTAGTTGAATCAAGGCATCCATCAACTTTCCACTCAGAGGCTGCTAACGATCAGAACTAGGCCCCTCCAGATCTGACACCGGCACCAGCAGCGCACAACCCAGAAGGAGGAATTTAACCTCCAACAACAACTAAAGCAATTTTTCAGGCAGATGTAGAAGCAACCAACAATTTCTAGCTAGCCCTATTGATGTTTAGTAAATATCTGTTTATTTTGTTTTCATATGTAGCCATCTTCACATGGCATATTAGCAGTTCTTTAGGGAGAAATTTTAAACTCAAGACTAGAACACACCAAAATTCTTAGAGAGATCTCTCGTCACTATTTAATGATCTGCCATATTTTTGCCTCTATGTAAAGTGCATTAGCATTGACTTTTTTTAATATAAACTTCCAACCGTTCTTGTTAGAAAAAAACAAATTATACAAAGTTTTAATAAGACGGGTGCCATAGTAGTACAATGTTTCATAATTACAAGTAAAATTTAAATAAAACTAAAAATTGTTGATTGGTATAAGGAAAAACATTTGTAACCATATAATCGTTAATTAAAATTCCATAGCCTGCATATAAGTTATAACAACAATAATTAAAGAGTCTTAGTCCAAGAATAGATAAACTGAGAAGTAATCATTGCAAGTTCAGAGGAGTTTGGTGATCATTTGGGGAAGGACCCTAACTAGGAATCAAGGATTTGTATCTGTCTATTGTGCAAGTTTCAACCATCAATGGGAGGCTCCAAAGGCTTTGACCATTCAAATATGGGCATGGCCAATGTCTAGTAGTGTTTGTCGTTCTAGGGTGTGGTTGGGCCTGCTATCTCTCATACACTCCCTAAAGGAAAAGTCCAACCTTACTCAAGGGAAAGCCTAAGGATACAAACATGCAAGCCACCCATTGTCACTTCAACGACCTTGCCTCTATACTTATAGGCTAGAGTCACTAATCTAAGGGGGGAATCCTACATGGTCGAACTAAGTATAATTGTTGTAATGAAGATGGGTGAGGACAAAAGACTTAGTTTGACTTGGGTTGACTTCTTTACAAGGATTACTCAAGACATGCGAGAGAAGACAACACTAAATAAATGCTAGGAATGATGATTTATTGCAAGGAAAGTTATCTTTCATATCAATGTACCATTTATTAATGAAGTAACAAGCAATGTAAAGTATTAAATGAACAACTTTCTAAGTTAGAGCATATGAATCACTCACGAAATTGCTTAATGAAGCATCAAATTTTATTTGTGCCAATGATGTAGCATTAAAAAGTATTCATGGAGCATGAAAGAAATTCATTAAGAAGTTCGCAAAAGTAATTAATGAAACCTTAATGTGCATTCATGACACAGTTTCAAGCATAGACAAATAGTTCATTTAACAATATAGTGTATTAATTTGCAGCGTGCTTATGATAATTCAAGGGATCGACAATGTTTATGTAATAGATGAAAAGTGTTTGTTTATTATAGGTGCAAATATAATGAATCCTCAACAAGTTTTCTTTACAAATTTTAAACCTTGGGTATCCAACCGACAACTTTGCAAAGAGATTTACATTCATCACATGAGAAATACCATTAACGACTTATGATGAGCAGATTGGAGTATTCATGCAAGAATATTTAAATATCCAATATGACATTAATATCCATTCGATCATGGCACATTTGTATTATGAGGACAACAATGTCAAATGATGGACTGTGCAAAGTGTAAAAATCAACAATGAAAAATTGTGTCAAGACATCTCAGATAATGATATGAATGAGACAATGAATGACTGCATGTGCTTGATGTATTTGTCACTTAGATCATATAACCAAACAATTTTTGGTAATTAAGGTTTGATAATGCCCTCTATTTTCCAGGAATCCAGGGTTGCACTAAATAGATTACAAACTGCAAGTATGCCTGTAGCAAATCACAACTTAACCAGTAGGAATACATTATGGATCTAGTGAAATATCAGTGTTGAAGTAAAATCTTGTTGGTTAAGTATACTAGTAGATGCAATACTAGTCAGATGAGTAAATTCAAAACTATGTTTGCACCATGTAAATGCAAAAATTTCATAGGCCGAACAACATTGCAATCATCCCAAGCATCAAACTTGGTCGGGTTTAGATTTTGTCAAAGATATCATGGATCGAGTTACAATCATCATAAATAAAGATAGAAACCACAATTTGCAAGAATAATAGTGCTTAGGGTTCATAGTATGAATTAAAGGTAAATATTATGTCTCAAAACATTTGCAAGTGATTGGGAATTTGATGTTATAGTATGTGACAACAGAGTTATTTAAAAAATTTCAGAATTTAGATGTATCTAGATCAACCACAACTTTGCAAACAATATTCAAATCCAACAATAACAACGTTTTTCGACCCCGGTTTATGAAATTGGCCTCCATGAAATAAGCAACGATATGGTGACTTGGGAGGTTGTTGAGGGGTTTTTGAGGTTGGCATGTGGATGACTATATAAATTCCATTGAATACTATCTAGGAAACCAACCAATGAAACAATGAACTTGCTCATTGTAATCCTTACAGATTGGACAATGGAACAATAAACAAATAAATAAATGTTGATTAGGCTCTTTGGACAACTTATTGGACCACTTATGAGTTGATTTGACATTATTGGTGCATGTATAATCATATCAGACCCTAAATGACATCACTATTGTCACAAATATAATATAACCGCTCAAACCCTTATTGCAAACAAATAATAAAAAAGAATCGGCTCCATCACTAAATCAACAGTGGGACGAGATACATGTTCAAGGGTCACTTGAAATGGTTATAAGAATGGTTAGTGAATTGCCACTTTCCAGAAGAAAACACTAGTGAATGTTGTCTTAAAACACCGACAAATTAAACTAGAGTTATTCATTGTGGTTTCTGCAAGTTTGAGACATTTTGGACAGAGGTGTAATCAAAGGTTGCTGAGGAAACAACCTGAGGAGGACATGGGTTGTTGAGGCAGATCTGAGATGGGTTTTGATGGAGTTAAATAACCCAGTAAATATATTTGGAGCGCCCCTCACCTGGATGATGATGCAACTTTGTTTTTCCCTCCGAATACCCTTGAAAACCCTGTGGTTTTGTTTATGTATATAGATCATATTTAAGAGAAGTTTCTCTAGATAGTTAACTAATGGATCATATCTACAACAAATAACTTAGATGATCATAGGGTTTGAGGAAGGAGGATAGGTTACAAAGAAAAAAATGTGTCAATCCCTTAGATTGTTGACTCAGGGTTCTTAGTGAAAAATCTACCAACAAGTAAATTGAGGAAAGATATAGTAGTTTAGCTCAAAAAATTATAAAAAGGGTCATGGGAAAAACTTATTTGTTGATTGAAGAAACAAGTGATGAAGGTTTTCCTACCATTGGGCCATTAAGTCCTCTTAGTTGGGTGATACTCTTGATTGAATATTATCAGGTCCTCTTAGTTGGGTGATATTCCTAATTGAAGATGCAGATGTTTTCTCTCATCTAGGGCTGGAAGAAAAACATCAAACTGGAAAAAGAAGGGGGGAAAATATGAAGGGAGTTGAATCTAAATGCAGTGAACAACCAATTCAAGCAAGGTTTTCATTAGCAAGACATAAAGTAATAAGAAGAAACCATGAATATCTTCCTTCTAAATACATTCACAAGCATGTTGGAAAATACTTGGAAAGGAAAAAACATAGATTAGATCATACTTCTTGGGCATTTTCCTTCCTTGCACAAACCCTTTCCTCATCAAAATATACAACCTAATTGATATCCTTTGAAGAAAATAGAACATCACTTTAATAAGAATAAATTGAGACAAATAGCAAGAGGACTTCTTTTTTACTCTCCAATGAGTGAAAATGGAAGAGGACTTCTCCTTTTATAGGTGAAAAGTCTTCTCAATTACATTACAAAACCATGTGCTAGCTCAAAAACCACGAGCTCAAAACCATTTACTTTAATAAAACCATGAACACAATAAAATAATAATAAATACATGGATAATTTTCTCATGAAGTACACCATCCCTTTAGAAAGGGTCAAATATAAAAAATATAGTATATCTCCAAAGAATTACATCCTTTCTAGAAGCTTCTAGAGGCTTCACTGTACGACTCTAAAATGCGACGATAATTTTCGTGCGGGAAATTCCAGCAACAATGTAACTTGGTCAATTTTTTTTTTCTGATTTTCTATTATGACCCCATTTCAGAAATCCCATGACAATTCTGCATATTATGGCATTGAGCTACAAAATTCTGGGAAATCTATCAAAAAATAAGTGCCCCTCAAGTTGGTCGTCCTAAAAAATGTGCTAAAATCACCTCATAACCACATTTAACCATCGAAATGTGTGATAATATTCCTTTAAGTGGCTCATGCATGCTCCAGACGTTGACAAGTGTACAAAGTGATGATGTGGCATCCCTTTCATGGCCTGATGTAGTGTCATGGATCCCAATGTAGTACATGGATCCCAAGGAAAATGTCATGGATTCCAATGTCTATAGATATGGAAATATAAGAGTAAATGGATTCCAAAGCAATTTCATAGATCCTGAAGCATGGTACACATATTCCAAGGTAAATATCCACTCAAAATGATGGGTCTAGCCTCCTACCCAATCATTAGTTGGTGGCCCCTGGTGACAATTTTCTAGCAAGACATAACAAAATGGGTTAATTTTAATACTTGCCTAAGTATTACCTAGGGGAACATTATTGACCATTATACATGAATCAAACCCTAAGAAAAATCCTTATTTCCTAAGATTTTAGGTGAAAGATAGATAATTAATGTGTAATAGTGACGAAAGAAAAGGGGGATGATTTCATGTGATGACCCTCAAAGTCTTAGACATGCATAGGTCATATTTTTTTATTTTTCATTCATCTAGCTTCATTTTGGATAGGCATTTTTTTGTAATAGCCTTCTAGAGGGCTCGATTAATATTGAGTTACCAACCTCAACATGTTTATTTACTACCCCTTGTTATCCTTTTTCTTTGAATGTTCACTTTATTTAACAAGTCCCTTTTCTTTAGATATTCTTTAGACAACCAAGGACTGGGGACATTGCCTAAGTTCATTTTTTGGCTTTTTCTTTTTAACTTTTACTCTTCACCTCTTAGCCACAATGGATTTATTTGATTCAAGATTTGACATTAACCTTTCCTTTTTTCCTTTGAGAAATCATACATGACATGATGCAATTATTTTGTGTGTGGATGGAAACAAGTGATACTAGGGAGATGGAAAGTCACTATTATGGTTAGGATATGGATGACACTATCTAGTCTAGACACCTAGTAGTACAAGTTAACCAAAGAAAGACACACTTCTAACATAAAATATGTTCCCCAAAGTACTATGAGGAAAGTAATAAAATTATGTACATTATGAAATGCTATTCAATAACCATTAGGTGTTTACAACTTCATGACATGCCAAAAGGTTATATCATCATGTACAAATAAGTATTTATCCATGGAGTGTCAATGGATTAAAATGGACCATACATACCACATCAAAGTGAATTTTTCATCTGAGGAGTGAGATTGAATTGAATTACATCACAATTGAGCTAGCATGATCATGTCTCAAATGGAGAAAAAGAAAGGAATTTTTCTGGATCCGACAAGAGGTGCATGATACTGCATGCAAACAACAACACGACACCCTTATGAGGGAATCTATAGGTTTTTACCCCTAAGAGGGTAACATGACCAACTCCCATGCTTGTTTCTCTCATGCACCTATTTTTTGACCCAATGGTGGGGCTCATTGTCACCTATGTGGCATCATGTTGATGTGGGTGAATAGGGCCTCGGTGGTTCCCTGCTCATGGTATAAGGATCCCACCCCAAAATTCCAAAGGAAATTGGAGGTGGTCCATATCCATTCTTAATTTCAACACCTATATTATGATTTGCATAGATGAGTTGGCACAAGTTAGTGTGTCATCATATTGGTAGAAACTTTTTGATGGGATTACTTAAAAGAAACATTATTACGCTTCTTCCAAATCCAATACACAATGTTGACTCCAACAAGCATATAGGTGGAATGAAACTCAATGGCCCAAGGTAGCAAGTCCCTAAGAAAATATACTCTCCAAAATATGGAGGCAAGGAGGTACCATTGACACGAACATTCAACCTAGCTCAATGCTGACTTGGATAAGGGATAGAACCATAACAAGTTCTTGAGAGTATGTGCTCTCTCACTGTGGATAAAATGGGTTCTACGCACCCAATGTCAACTAGTGTAATGCCCTCCTTTCCAAACTTTGTTTAGAGAAGGATTAGGGGGTCAATCCAAGGCTTGAATGAAGAGTTTAGTGACCATGTTTCTGACTAGGGGGGGATTTTGGATTGACAGGAGGCAATTGATAGTGTTAATTTTGAGTAGATTAGCATATACACTATAATTGATATATGCGTGTTTATGTAATAAATACTTATGCTGTGAAAAAGTGTAAGTTGTGTGAGTTGGACATGATTTGTGGGACTTCTGGGTGGAAGTTGATTCAAGGAAGAGGAAGGCTATGGAAGCCAAATTAAATGTCATGAAAGTTTAATGGAACCATTTGAAATTCAGTAATATTATATTTATTACATTCTATATCTATATGTTGTGGCATGAATTAAGTGGTTTAGGACATCAATTACCCGAGGAGGACGAAGGTGGATATGGTTATTGGGAAAACTCCAGATTGGGAGTCAAACAAGGAATATCCATGGAGGGTAACTATTAATATCATACAATTAAGTATTATGTTGCTTATATGATATCAACCTACGTGATACATGTGTGGTTGTTGCATGTGTATGATACATGGAAATCCTTGCCAACTTGCCAACAATTGGGTGTGGGCCATAACCAATAAATGCTTAATGGAGATGCGAAGTCTCAAATGGGGTGTGGAGTCTCAATAGAGAAATGAGGCGTGTAGTCTCAAATGAGGCATGGAGTCTTAATAGAGAACTGATGAGTGGAGTCTCAAATGAGGCGTGTAGTCTCAATAAAGAACTGAGGTGTGGAGTCTCAAATGAGGCATGGAGTCTCAATAGAGAATTGAGGCGTGGAGTCTCAATAGACAATTGAGGCATGGAGTCTTAATATAGGTGTGAAGTCTCTATTTGTGAAATATATGGTTTAATATGATTGGGGGTTGCATAGTAAGGTGGGTTGACCTTACTCCCAAATAACTAATTCTTCCAGATGCCAATTAAGGCAAGGTAAAAATTAAGGCCTCATGAGTAAATTAATCCATACAACAATTACCCACTTTTAGGGGGCTCTTGAACATATTATTATTTTTTTATATATTGAATTAGTAATTAAAGGAAAATAAAATAATTAAGAAAAAAAGAGGCATTGACACCTCAAAAGAGGGTGGTGAATAATCAAGAAATTAAAAAATTAAATAAAAAAGTAAATGACCAATTTTGCATGGAGGGGGTGAGGTGGCTAGCCTCACCGAGCCTTTAAATAAAGGGGGAATCTATGGTTTTGGGGGGAACCCTGAAGAGTAGAGAAATGTTGCAGAAATTATTCTAGCATGGAAATATTCACGAAATGATACATGGAATGAATGATACATGGAATCTGGTAGAAGATAGCTTCATTAATTTGAAATATTTACCAGCTGATGGTAAAACAACTTCATACTAGTTATGAGGCCATGTAGCTCAAGGGTCTCAAAGAAGTTTTCCCTAAGTATGGTTGGGAGGAAACGGGTTGGCACCACGAAATTTGGCAGGGGCGAGGGAATTTGTAGCTAATTGATTAGCATTTCTAACACCGAGGAGACTACTTATCAACCAAGTAAAATTTAACTTTAGTGATAATCAAATTGTAGTTTATTTCTAATTCAATTTCATGCATAAGTGGTCACTTTGGAATTATTGCAATACTAATGTGATTATTGGTAATAGAACTATATTTATGTATGCTATATTTCTTCTAACAAAGTAGGGGAAAGGATCTGGAAAGTATGTTGGAAAAACAAATGTGAATTGCCTAGAATTCCAAGTTCAACAATTTACTTCTAGTGATGTGCTTGAAGGCATTGTGATACTAGTTGAATGGGATGTAGTAAGTCAGGCTTGATTTTCATTTAGATGAAATAGGCTTAAGTGGGTTGGACATGTTCTGTTCTGGGATAAATTGATTGTATTGTTGTGAAATTTACTAGCTTTTCCCTGTATTGATAAGGCTATTGTGAAATTTACTGTTTTTATTTTATTGTTTTGATATGTCCATTATCGTTATGCCCAATTTTGTTTATGGTGGGTTTTCAGTTTAATTAAACTAAATGCTAGATTAGATTTTATATGAAACAGGTTTATGCTAGCTTATGTATGATTTCACGTATTTAAAAATGTTCTTGGTCACATTTACTGGATTTTCACCTATGAATTGATCTTTTACTAATTTTGTTGGGTTTGCATTTGTATTGTTGAGTTTTCGTGTCTATGTGGGATTTCTTCCTAATTTTCATTTACAAGAAATGGTTGAATGTCTATTTTGTTGGGTTCATGATTATATGAGCATGTCAAAGGGTGAATTGCCAGGTTGGTAAAATTGGAGTGTTGCTATGACCATTTCCATGGTTAATTTCCCATGTGAAGTGTTTACCCATTGAGGGCCAGCGTCCCCTTCAAGGTTGTGTTGTTCTCATGGAGACTATATTAGTCATTAGGTTAGGCTGGAAGGTCATATGTCATAATTGTGACACGGTTTTCCCTTGGTGGTGGATGCATGGTAGGTGTTAGGAAGCATCCTTTAATACTTCCATGATTATATATTAAATCTATCCATGGGTGTTTTGTCGGGTTCTTCCTTTACATGAAACACAAGATTAATTATAATCTAGATTATGTTAACCATGTAAAAAGTAGAACAAATATTTTGGATACAGATTGGGAGGGTTTTAAGGAGTAGTAATATCTACTATAAAATATTTTTTTTTATTTCCGAGTACTTGCACTTCCATTTGTAATGAAATAACTAGTGTCTTAAAAGATTCAAACCCACATAGATGGAACAAGAAAGGCACTGACCCTCAGGCCCTCAAAAAGGAGAAAGGGAGAATGTTCCTGTTTGCCCAGATTGTAGATTCCTCTAAGGAGTTTGTGTATATAGTGTGGGAGGCCCAACTACTTGCATTGTTGATGTTGTTTATTTTCTAATTTGATTGGTCGTGGGTTGGATTAGTATTTAATAATGAATACCTGAATATGTCAGTGGAGAGTGATGAATTTTCTAGTCATCAAGGGCTAAGAAGAAATGTAACTAGAAGATAGAAAAATTAAGCATTGGGAATTGTGGTTTTGTGGTAAATTTGAGGAAGAAGTCGGTTTCAGGATCCCAAATCCATTGCTACCATCTTTCTTGCAATATAATACATAATACCTGAAATCCTTACCATTTTTGGATTTGTCGTGTTATCTTCTCCTTGAATGAAATCCCATGGGTATGGATAAGAGACCAAGTTCATCACAATTTTCCTCTTCCAAATGGTATCTTTTGTCAATTCAAACAAACAATTCGGTTGGAATCTCAATTGAATCAATAATATTACAAGATATTTATTGGGAAATGCAAGTTGTAATGCCCTTTTGATTATAGTTATGTATCCATCTATATCCTTTGGGATACTATCTTTTTATTCTTCAGAAATATACAATAGAATTTTGTACTGGTGGCTTGAATTGGTTTTTGTAGGGTGTTACAAAGATAAGTTTCTCTTTTCCTTATAATTATTTAAAATCTAGATTGTCTACGAAACTATAAATACTCAATTTTACACTAATACTGTAAACAAAGATTTCAAATATAGTTGATAAAACCTCCTTCACTTTTTCATCTGGCATTGTAAAATTTGTTAATTGGTTGATGACCTAGTTGAAGATGTTACATCTAGAATGCCTCCCATAGTGAAACATCATTAAAAAAATCTCGAACCACCCATTTCGTGCACAGACAATGGGATTGGAGGTAAATTTTTATAATACCCAACCCTCAATTTTCAAAATCCCTTAGGGTGCAACATAATCCCCAATGGTTTTTTTGTGGAAGCCCTTACTTTTATTGCTTCTTACCCGCAAAAAATTTCTAAAGACCTTCTCCAACCTTGCTTACACTACTACCTAACAAAAAGAGTAGTGCACAAGCATTGCAACCAAAATTGTCGCAGCCAATGCCTAAGGATTTTGTAATCCACTTGTCTATTTATTATATTCCACCCTCTGGATCACCACCTCCAAAAGATATTTAAACGATGCTTTAAAAGAAAAAGGTACGTCCAATAATTTGAATTGGACAAACTTAATCCAAGACTAGTTCAACTAGACCAACCAATGAGAGATAAGGTGTTAGCTCTTACTATAGCATTGCATTATATTCCACTAGATATTAAATCTATAGGAAACACATAAAGTGTCTATGCATTCTATAGAAACATTTTCCATTGACTATTTATCCAAATTCAAATTTAACGAGGCTACAAGGTAGCATATACCTACCACTATGCAGGTATTGAAAATGGCTAAATGACGAATGCATTGCTAGTTGCATTTATCACTATTTTGTTCATGTATAAACATAATTGATTGTTTGGAAAATAAAAACCTAGTTGATTATTTGGAAATTTGGAAAGTTAAAATGCTGGGACATGGACATAACCAAGAAAGGGAGTTTCAAAACCATTAATGACACATGGAAAAAAGAAACATGTATTTACAAAATCATTTTTAAAATAGAAAGGCACGCGTGAGATACCGAAATACTGCAGGTGGAGCTTATACATAAACATAGTTTATAGCTAAATCACACATCAAATTTCTCAAATTAGCTATGGAAAACTCTACAGGTGTCCATTGCATTGATCACATTTTGCTTTGAGGCCCTCTTAAGGAACATAATATGCCATTCCCTATTTACTCTTTTTTTAATATGCAATGCAATTTCAAGATGTTAATAATGGAAGCTTCACAATTATAGGGAACAATGGCACCACCCTTTGATACCAAATAAATGATTTGAAATTCAATTTTAATTAATATTTTTTCAAGCTTTCGTTAAATGGATGCATATTTTAAAGTCAACTAATAACAAGTCAACGTGAGCTCCATGCTATCAACATATATAATTAGAAAAATATATTTAATCATTCCCACATCAAACCTCCGTGGAGAATTATAATTTGATTATAACATATATATATGTTATAATCAAATTATAACATATGACGGTCTGCATGCTATCCCATGTGGTCTGCATGCTATCCATGTGTTGTGACATCTGCTCCACTGCTCCTCCTTCTTACCTAGTATTCCTACAATTTTGAGCAACCGCACAACTCAATTGCAAAAAATGCCCCTGCAACTCAATTGCAACTCAATTTCTAGGTCATATTTTACTCTCTTTCATCCCTTACAATTTCCTTTCACATTCTTTCTCTGGAGTTGAATCCCCAAGAAACTATGCCAGTTGAATCCCCAATAAACTATGGGGTGTTCCTTGCTTGAGTTGTGTGATTAGAGCTCTGATGGAAGTTTGGAGCCACAATTTTGATGAAATCTTGCAGATGCAAAGATAGAGGTATATATTCTAAGTTAACAGAGATAGATATTCTATCTTACTTCATTAAAAAATTCATTAAGAGGTATATATTCTAAGTTACCAGAGATATATATTCTATCTTACTTCATTAAAAAATTCATTCATTATTTATACTTAAAATTGCATTTTGTACCTGGAAAACCCTTCAGGAAAGATGAAATTTCACCTACAACCAGTCGATTTCTCCTCCTGCAGCCAGTCGATTTCTCCTCCTGTTTTTAGATGAATCTTGAAAGGAGCATTTGAAATCTCACCTACAACTAGTCGATTTCCTCACCCTGTGATCCCTAAATGGAATCCTATTTCTACAGGACATTCTTAATGGCAAAAAAGTTCATTAACAAACCATTCACATGAAATCTACACCACTTAATTTCATTATAGCTATTGGAATTTATTCCATATTCAGACTGATCTGAAGAAGAACTATCACAAGCATTCTTTACAAGAACATAAAGAAGTGACAACAAATTCTTAAACACATATACAACAAATTAACATTAGAATTCATTACTTGTTTCCTAGAACAACATGGAGTTCAATTATAGTCTGCTCTTCCTCAAATGAAAACTGTCCACGCTTTATATCATGTCTTAAATAGTTGGTTCATCGCAACCTACAGCTTTTTCCACATCTCAAGAGCCCTGAAAAAAAAATAGACTTGAATCAACCATTCTTGTCTTCTTACACTATATTCCACTTTATACTCAAATCAGTCTCTTCAACTAGTTATAAATCATCCTCTAATACTACCGGTACAGATTTCATACATGAGGCCATTACTTTCTGTATATAATTAGCCTTAGTACCCAAAACTTTCATCAATATTACATCACATAGCATAAGTGTACAGATGAAATTCTATTGGATCATAGAGTACCTGCTCTCTTAGGAAGGGCATGCCAACTACCATGTCGATGGCATTGTGTGTAATCTATCAACTTTTGATCCTTCTCAGGCGTCCATGGCCCCTTCTTTAGCCCAATATTTTTCTCACAACAAGGTGTTTTCCCCATAATATTACATTGCCCACAGACTCCAATCCTCTTCTACGCAGAATCAATCAAATCTATAAAACTGAATAGTTTTCCTGCTCCAACACGACCATGTGAGATTATCTGCCACCATAGACGACTGAGATATAAATTATATCATATCAGGATTCAAACACAAACTCTACTCACTCTATGCACAAAACTGGCCCAATAATCGATATGAATACACTCCATAATGATATAACGCTATATCAACCTCACCCATAAAAATGACGGGTTGGCTTAATGAAACTCAGATTAAGTTAAGATGATTTAAAATTCAAACAAGCGTAATGCTATGCCATGAAGACAAAAAATATAAAGAATGGAACTTGCATGTTAGGTAAATGTCAGGAAGCTGCAACAGGGAATTTAAATGGCATTTTCGGTTCTAAAATGGTAGTTGGAGAAAGTAAAGATCGAATGATTTTGCCTTTTTCTTCGTATTTTCTAACTATATGCGGAAAAACTGAGAAATATGGCAGTTTTTCGCAGGGAAAATAAAATCCATGGGTTGCAATGGCAGTTCTCTGGGTAAACCCTCCAAATTTAGCAACAATTCATCCACATTATGGAGTAAATGCTCCAAATTTGACCGAAGCTCGACCATTTACGTTGTAGGAGACTGCAAGATCCCCATGCAACCATGGAAAAAGGCCCTTCGAATTTTGGACCAAAAAGTGGTGGTCAAGGGGTTCTTTGATACAAATGGCAACAATGGTGTTAATATGTTGTTTTCCGAGCAAGAGATTCAAACCCAACAACATCAACAGTGCTTATTCTGATAATATGGTGAGAAATAGTTTAGAGGATTTGAAGGCTTTTACAATTCGTCCATGCCCACAGCCCTAGAGAAAACGTGTCTACCTACAAATAACACTTGTCTTTTTCCATGAAACCTGTGTTAGGTTACCGCTCCCAACTTTTATCCCTTTGATGGGTTACCATCATAGCTTCCAATTCCACTCGACACATGTTTCTCTTTAATGGGTTACGGTTAGAGCTTCCAATTCCATCTAACACGTTCCAATTCCACTTGACATGTGTTGCGCTGAAAAATCTCAACCATGGCAGCTATCAGAAGTTGTTTTAAAAAATATAGTGGGAACCATCTTATATGTACTTCAATTTATGCTTCCATGTCTGCTATGTATGAAATTATTGATGGGAATATAAGGCTTCCTTAAGTTGAATTTATACTAAGGTCCCATGCTTAGTTTTCTAGGATAAGTGCTCTAGTAATTCTACATTTCTAAAAATATTATAACCTTGAATAAACAATCTACAAGGAATTTCATTGCATAGAGAGGACTTCCTTCGTCTCTGGTGTAATGTTTTGAAGCGGGAGCATATCTGGTTTAAAAAATATTCCACATTCATTTTCTATTTATGTGGAATCTTGAAATGAGCATAGGTTCATTATGTTGAAATAAGCTCTTAATTAATATTTTGGGACCTTCGAATTACTTAGTCTATGCTCAACATTTTAGTAATAAATGGAAAATTTGGCCAAATCGCAGAAAATGCTATATTGGCAAGCCGTATTTTCATTGGAGAAAGTTGATTTTGTAAATCTGAAGAGGGGTTGTAGACAATGCTGGTAGATTCAAAATGGTTTATTTGGTTTTTACCCAACATCAATTTTTAATTCTCTATGTGTTCCTTTGATACAATCAACTTACAACCAAGGTTATAGGGTTCAAAATGAAAACATGGAAGTGGAGAAAAAAGGGAATGACAAAATAAGAACTCAACATATTGAGTCATCAAATTTGGAGCTTCTGATTTGAAGTAAATTATTAATTACCACTTTTGACAGATCAATTGTAGGTAAATGGGGATAGGTTAAAGAAATATGATAACATAGTGATCTAGATTATTTTCGACACGAAATGAGAGCGAAGATATAATAAAGAAATGCACAAAAATATCGTGGATATCCAATAATATAACAAAAACGTATCAGAGATGAAACCATAAACACAAAGATACAGTAATACACGATTTCTATTAAGGAAGTAAATGTACAGAGACTGTAAAAATACAGAGTGAAAGACTCGCTAGAATGGTGACAACTTATCTCTGAGAAGAGATGTGACGACTACTCGCATTCACAAGATGATTACAATGAGGCTCTGAAGGATTTTTTACAATAAATAGGAATGTCAAAAACCCTAGACATCCAAAAACCTAACCCTAGGAGATGAAGCGCCAAAAGTCATGTGGGCCCCGTTTGGGTAAGTCAGTACATCAACTTCTCGGGCTCGTAACTTTTGCATACGATCTCCGTTTGACGTATATAATACATCGTTAGAAAGGTCTATCCAAGGACTACAACTAATAATTGTAAGCATTATGGTTTGGAACTAAGTAATATTCACCGGAGTTTGATGCCCAAAAAATGTCGTTTAGGGCCTCAAAATGACTTCGGAAGTTTAGGACTCAAAAATCTACCAAAAATAGTAAATTGCCAAAATTTCTAGAAAACTGTTTTGAGCGAGTTGGAAAAGGTGGGTGGCCACCGATATCCACTTGGATCAATCCTTCCTCCTTAGGAAGCAATGGTATCCATTGCGTTGAGTTCCCGGGGGAGAGAGAGAAGCGTTTGTTGAATCTGAATCTTGGTGAGTTGCTTGCTTTGCTGGAGACGTCGCGATGCTCAGTTTGTGGAAGGTTGTCACAAACCTGCTGAGGCTGAGTTTGTTCAACAAGTTGAGCTACATGAGAGGACTGTGTGTAGAAGGAATATTTTCACTTTACTACAACCTTGTCGACCTGTTTCTGCTGGATAGAAGGTGCTTGGGGTGAGGCTGTAGTGGTTGCAGTGTCCTTTTGTTCCACTTTTGAATATATTGTGAAGAAGTTGAATTTTGTAGTATGAGATACTACCTTGCGGCACTGTTTAGGTGGAACAATAATTGGAACTACCTTTGGTATTCTGTAGATATGACCCCCCAGAGAAATAATGACACTGCGGGGTCGAGACTCATAAACAACATGGTGCTTCCACATATATGGCTGGCCCAAGAGAACATCACATACATCCAATGGGGAAACATCACATAATACCTCATCCTTGAAGGGTTGGATGTCGTATGACAATCAAAACTGTTGGCTGACAAGGAGATCTAGTCCCTGGCGAAGCCACCCGATGTTGTATGGCTGTGGGTGTGGTGTTGTCGACAATCCCAACTGTTTGACGATCTCTACTAAGACAAGGTTCTTCTGGCTTCCACTATCAACAATAAAATGTAGCGGAGTCCCCTTCACCCACATCTATGAATGAAAAAGGCGCTCCCCCTCTTCAGGATCTGTTGGTTCTTCTAGTTGAATTGTTGAGGTCACAATAATAGCAGTTGGGTTTGCATCGATTATCTTTTTTTTACCAGTATTTTCATAGTCAGATTCTAAATCAAGGTTTGACTCCTTGTCTTTGATCTCGACCACCAATGACTATTTTGAGCGACATTCATTGGTGTTGTGCCAGGGGATTTTGTGGAAATCACACCATTTTCCAGTGTCCTTCTTTGTCTTCCTGTGACCCTTCTTTTCCTGTGTCTTGGACTGGTTTTTGAGAGACTGTTTATTAGGGTCGTCTTTATAATACTTTGGTTATTGTAGATTTGCACACCCAAACTTCCATTTGTTCTAATGCTTAAATTTCTGCTTGATTTTAACAACATATTGATAAGCAACACCGAGTGATGAGATGTCCAGAAAATCCATTTCAATTTGGATGTATCTGTGTAGAGCCCCATGATATTTCAGAACCAAATGTCGTTCAGAGTCTTTGATACCCATCTTGGTGCACAAGGTGTGGAAGATATTGGTGAACTCCGAAACTACTTGGCCCCTCTCTTGCCGCAGTGTGGTCCATCTCACGTACTGGTCCTCATAGTTGCCAACAGGGTAATATTGTTCCTTTACCGCATCCACAAAAAAATACCAAGTGGGTTCGGCCCCATATATTTCAGACTCCTCTGTGAAACCTTGCTCCCAGTAAGTTTCCCACCAATGTGTGACATGGGGGAGATCTTTAAGGAGTGCGAAGGTGATCTTTTCCCTGTCGAAAAAATTATGAACAGAGAAATAACCTTCTAACATAATTAACCATTTGTCTAGGGCATTTGCATCTATCTGACCTTCAAATACAAGAATATCAAAATTAACCTATACCTTGAAAGGAGAGGTGCTTCCAAAGTGGTTGTTTGATGAATATGCTCATGTTTTTATCGGCAGGCATTGAAGGATGTGGGAAAAATTCTCCATCATTTCGTCCCTTTGTCGTATGAGGGCTTGCTCAAGCAACAGATTGATAGGATCGTCTGCTCCGTCATTTTTCTTTTCTTCTGCCATGGAGGGTTTCTTGGGCATGCGAGAGTGATTTTCTTCAAGAGAGATAATCTTGAGACCCAACTTGCTATACTCGGACCTCGTCGGGGACATGCATTGAAAAATGATCAAGATCAACCTGCTCTGATACCACTGATCCGTGCATAGAAATATCGTGGATATCCAATAATATAACAAAAACGTATCAGGGATGCAACCATAAACAGAGAGATACAGTAATACACGATTTCTATTAATGAAATAAATGTACAAAAACTGTAAAAATACAGAGTGAAAGACTCGTTAGAATGGTGGCAGCTTATCTCTGAGAAGAGATGTGACGGTTACTCGCATTCAAAAGAAGATGATTACAATGAGGCTCTGAAGGCCTTTTTACAATAAATAGGAATGTCAAAAACCCTAGACATCCAAAAACCTAACCCTAGGAGATGAAGCACCAAAAGTCATGTGGGCCCCGTTTGGGTAAGTTAGTACATCAACTTCCCGAGGTCGTAACTTTTGCATACGATCTTCGTTTGACGCATATGATATATCGTTAGAAAGGTATATCTGAGGAATACAACCATTAATTGTAAATACCATGGTCTAGAATAGGATGATATTCACCGAAGTTTGATTTCCAATAAACGTCGTTTGGGGCCTCAAAATGGCTTCAAAAGTTCAGGACCCAAAAAAATGCCAAAAATAGTAAATTGCCAAAATTTCTAGAAAACTATTTTGAGCGAGTTGGAAAAGGTGGGTGGCCATCGATATCCACCTGATCACATAGGCTTGTAGACCATACTACAGGCTACAAGAATATGCTTTTGAATTTTCAAAATCAGACTACCTAAGAAACTCTTGCATGCATTTTCTAAGCCTAATCAAGACAACTACACATGCCCTGTTTTCCACAAGATTGGAGTTTTCTCTCTACATGCATAATATAATTTCCTGGATAGTTGTAAAGGTTTAGGAAGCCTACTTAACAACCCTTCAAAGTTCATTAATCTATTTCCTTCGATTTTCATTTGATTTCTTGGACTTGGGTAAAATATGATTAATAAAGGATTTATGAAATGGTATTAAATTGAGTCTAACCATGGATTTTGGATTTATGATGGTTAACAAGTTGCCAATAAATAATCTATGGTTAAGAGAACGCATAAGGCTCGTATGATCCGGATTATTTTTGGCACGAAATGAGAGCAGAGATATAATAAATAAATTCACAAAGATATCGCAGATATTCAATAATATAACAGAAATGTATCAGAGATGCAACCATAAACACAGATATACAGTAATACATGATTTCTATTAATGAAAGAAATGTACAGAGACTGTAAAAATACAGAGTGAAAGACTCGCTAGAATGGTGACAACTTATCTCTGAGAAGAGATGTGATGGCTACTCGCAATGAGGATGATTTTAGGGGCGAAATTTCGCCCATGGGCGAAATTAAGGGGGCTCCAAATTTTTGTTGGGCGATTTTTTTGTATTATAATGGTTTTTTTAAACTTTTTTCATTCGCCCATAGTTTATTTTAAAAGAAAAAATGTATGTAGGTTTAGCCCAGGTTTCTAGGAGGGAGAGAGAAAAAAAACGAAATTTAGCCCGTGAAAATTGGAGCTTCAAGATTTCATTCGCCCAATTCCAAGAAATATGGGAGTTTCCAGTAGAAATTCGCCCTCCCATTTGGTTTAAATCAAGATTTAAAGTTTAATTCGTCCCCAATTTCATAGTATGGGCATTTACCATCTTTAATCTTCTGTTCACCCGATTTCCAAAGAGCAAGGAGATTTATGGGAGCGATTTGTCCCTCCCATCCAATATAAATCATACAGTATCTACCAATATGTTCATTGGGTTTAATTTCAATCTTTTTGATGAATTTTCTCATCTCCAAAGGTTCTTGAGTGCCGGCCCGGCAGGTTAACACGATTGAGCTTGCAGTTTTTTAGGTTTCTCCTGAGGAACGTCGAACGGTG
>ML821376.1:31356-42636 GCA_009831015.1 Picea engelmannii
GACTGTTCTTTGTTAGCATAGTCCCGAAATAGGCTTCTCTCCTTCAAAATTTTCTAGAACTAATATTTTTTGTTATGCATTGTTCAATTGCCTTAGTCTATGCTTGTTTTGGTGCATACAGGCCATGCTGACCGTTGACAAGCAACCTAAAGACTGTAATGCCATTATACCTGGAGAGCTTGCTATCCATTCAGAAAAGATCAATCTTAAGGGAAACCCAATTAGGTATGGCCACACTCCCTAGCCTTCTATCCCTTATTTTGGGAAAAATGCATTTGATATTTCACTACTAAATGATAAAATTGTAGATAAAAAATGAGACATCATGATGCCAAAATACAGTCACATACTAGGTTCATCCTCCCTACATAAGCAAGGAGAGCTAGTGTGTCCACTTTGGCTCTAATTAAGTGAAAGATTCACCAAGAATTTAAAAGTTTAATAATTAAGTGAAAGATTCGCCAAGATTTTACAAGATTTTATAATTCAGTGAAAGATTTGCCAAGTTTTTACAAGATTTTATAATTCAGTGAAAGATTCGCCAAGATTTTACAAGATTATATAATCGACTAAAAGATTCGCCAAAAAACTATATATACATATTATATTATTGATAAAATAGCCTTCAATTTTTCCTATGTATCACGGGGATTCGCCCAATTATTATACATATAAATTTAGAGGGGTTTCTTAAAATCACCCCTGTAATAATAAATAATAATGAGGGATATTAGTTGTATTCCCAATTACTTAAATAAAATAGTATGGGATCTGAGAATGATCATCCAACTAAGAAAAGTTATCAGTGATTTTGTCCCATTGCCTTCTTCATTTATCCAACATAAAAGTCTTCTTAGCTAAATGGGCCTTAAAATCATGATGTTCATCCCAAAAACTGCACCTTGGGAGGGTTGATGAAAGGGTAACACTAGACTTGGGATCTCTAAACCTTGCCTTAAAGAGGTCAAAAAGTTTCTTCCAACCAAGAATGGATTGATCAGGAAGGGAATTTAATCATTCAACATATTTCTTTCAAAGCATGTGAGGAAAAATACACACCATAAGTGAAGGATCAAAGATTCATTTCAAGAGGCAATAATCCAAAAAGATATTGACACACTGATTTGGTTCTTCATGGGTAAAACCTATAAATTGAGGAAGTTCATCAACCAAACACCAAAATCCTAAAACACAGACCATTAAACCTAGGGTATCACAAGGTATTACTGTAGGCCACCAACATACATCATGATCATTGATAAAAAAATTACCACATGAGTTAGATATCATGACTAATATAGAATTAACTCTTAGGGACACAAAATTATGATTATTCATGATAGATTAAAAAACCTAAGAATATTTTGGATCTTGGTGTCCTTGGTGCAATCACCATTTATGTTGATCCATAAATGAAATCTTGAGCACAACATGCAAAACACCATTGTAGGGATCTCAAGGGAGAAAAAATGGGGATAGAAGCTCGATATATTGTTTAAATCTCTAGACTCGATATTTGTAGGGTTAACTTTATTAGTTAGATAAATTAGCAAAGTTGTTCCCCTTAAGGGTACTAATCCTCCAATTATGTATGCATGTAAACTTTTTTTTGTTTTTGTTAATTGGTCCGGACCTTCTTGGCATCAGGATTAACCTTTGGCTTGAGAAACCACGACTCAGGAGCATCTAATCCATCAAAATCACTCAGGGATCACACCCGGCCTAAGCCACACCAACCCTTAACATGGTTGGATTTTTTGTCCCCGCGGGTTTCAAACCGGTGACTTTTCAACACAGAGTGGCTTAACAACACACTCTTTCACCGACTGTCCTACACCTGAGGGACGTATGCATCTAAACTTTAATATGCTCCTTAAGTTAGTGATTAATTACCTTAAATTATAAGTTAGAATGCAGACCTAGATCTAACATCTATGTGAATTGAAACCTAAAGTTATAAATGCAAAAAAAAATGTGTGAATTTCTTATTAATTAAAGGAAAAATCTAGATTATGAATTAGAATGTGTTACAAGTGTAGAATCATATTGTTAATTCAATGTAAATGCAAAAATAAATTCTAAGTAAACTACTTTAATGATGAAATTGCTAGGCCAATTATATACACAACATACTATAATGTACAAAATAGTTGTTCATAATTAGTAAAATCATGCATATGTGCAACAAAATGAACAAAGTAAAATTGAAAACAAAAATGAAATAACCATAGATTAAAGAAAAAGAACCATGAAAGAGAAATAATGTACACAAAGAAAGACAAATGTAGGTATGCTCCAAAAATATTTTATTCATAAATAAATAAAAATTCTATACAACCAAGAGTAATCCAAATAGATCCAATAGTCAACATGGATTCTAGTAAATATGATGTTTATGAGACCATATGTTGCTCACACCAATTTAAATCCAAGTGGGATGAAACCCCTTACAACATGAAGCCTTACTAACTCCACACTTAGATTGTCTAAAGAGTATTCATGATCATGGAAGTGTTAGTCATATAAAAATTTGCAAATAAATCCATACTTGAAGCAAATAAATATAATTTACCTCCAAAGGGAAGCACCTCTACTTTAACCCTAGTGTTGTAGGATATTTTCACCCTACATGAGTTACCTCCCTTAGGCTCTCCCTAGACCTAAGAGGAAATAGAGATACAAACTATGGACCTTCCTAGATCTAAATCATACACAAAAATGATCTATAAGTGAATGGAATAAAAAGTTTACCCGGTCACCTGACGGTTTTCTATGTACGCTCCTTCATCGTTTTCCTTGTCGAAGATGTCCTTCTCTCTTGTCAATGTAGATATACACACATGAAGATACAAGAAAACTCCTTTCACGAGATCAAATATATCATATGTAGATTTATTATAGATCTAATGATATCACATGAACATCATAATTATTTCCCAAGATTATGACAATCATGTATAATAAAATAAGAGGGAAAGTCATGTGCATCTTCTATTAATCACATGGAAACAATTTACAATTTACAATTTGATAGCCCGATGAAGCTCTAACCAGATTTCTTTCCCAAGCTCAGTGATTAATGTGCCAGCATAAACTTACTTTCTCTTTTCCTCCCCTTTTCCCATAAGAGACCCCAATTATTTATAGGATAGTAGAGATAATACAAAAGGGTAATTTGGATAAGATCTTCATGCTCAATATGAAGAGTTTATCTAGGTCGAACCATGGAGAATATGTGGTTGAATGTTATCTCATGAAACCAATTCTAGAAATGGAGTAACATACTTGTTCATGCCTTGCATTCTTACAGGGAGTGACCGATCGCTCCTTACAAGAGGACAAGGAGAGACCAACACTTCCTGGTCACAAGATGCAAATGGGTCACCAGCGACCATGCTGAAAAGTACTGTAACCTTAGGAGAAAAGTGGTATGGCCTAATGTTTCAGACTGCTTACTCCTGGATGATGTCCATCAAGTGATCAAGTGGAAAATAAATGTAGAACATATTCCCCCTAAAGTGTGAGGTCAAAAGAGGTGTATGATGGCCTAAATACTTTACTATAAAATCACAGAGCTTTGAGCAAAGGAACCTAGAAAGAAACCATCATCAATCTGGCATAATAAAAACATCCCCAAGGCAGGAATACCCATGATCGATAATAAAAACTAAGCATAGCAACCAAAGAATACATTGTGGATCCATGCATGATGCAAGTAACTAGATCATGGCCATGAAAGAATACACTGTGGATCCATGTCACAAGTGAGATCATAGCCACGACCAAGTACAAATGTGGAGTTATGTCATAGGATACAAATGAGTGAGAGAACTCAATGCCTGAGCGATCTCTGAAGTAATCATGAATAACTCCAGCGTAGCTTGGAAGGGAATGCAATCAGGGAATGAATTGTCCCAACCCAAGTTCTTCATTGCAAATACATATGGTACAAATATACAACATGTGAATAAATGAGTTGATGTCGAGCATGGTAGAAACTATCTTATTTCCAATCATCGATATATATTGTTAATAGATGTGAGGTAATCTACTGGAGATGATGATGATGGACCCCAAGGTACCTAGTACAATATAGCAAGTGTGAATAAATGAGTTGAAGTTGAACACTCGTATATTCATTCAACAGGAGCCAATGATGTAAACCCATTGTTGAAATGCAAGGAAAATTGCCATTGATTTCTGCAAGTCCCAGGGTATTAACTGGTTTCTAGATTTCAAACCTGGATACTGAGTTGGAGTTGACATGATGAAATATGTCGTAGGAGTGCCTTGATGTATCCCCCATCAATCAACATGAAATATATCAAGGTGGACGGTGTGAAGAATGTAATGGTAGAGCACAACTAACGCAAGGATGGTCGTGATGAATAGGTTGAAGGAATGAAAATGGCCAAAAGAGGATAACTTTTCCTTGAATAAATAAGCATGAAAAATAACTTGATTTGGAAGCATTGACTCAATAAGGACCAAAACACTTTCCATGAATGATTGGAAGAGTAACCAATCGACGTAGTTCAAGGACTCATGGAGATGGTATTGACTCAGAGATAATGGATAACCCAATTGTTGTACATAGACGCAAACAAGTGCATCGTTCAAGGAAAACTCAATAGAAAGTTTCCATTTGTGAAGATGACTAGACAGAAAACCCCCCACTCATTTTCCTTCTTTCATGTTTAACAAGTGCGAAAGAAAATAAAAGTATGCTCGATGTTCTCACCCATGGATTAATATATGAGCCCGAGGCAGAGAATAGTGCCCATTTTGTCATTTCATATTTAGAGAGTCTAAAAAGACAAAGAAGACTCTGAGGGTTCTCTTTTTCGTAAATTTAGTCTCCCAACACTACAATGAAAAGACCCTCTAGCGAAGGTTTTTGCGGATGCCCCTATTAAAATATCCCAAAACTTCGTTTATAGCAAAGGATACTAGTAGAGGTGAGTGGGCGAAGGTTTTGCCAGATGTTTTTGTACGGTGTTTTTATAAATATATAATGCACTGGTGTATTTTATATAACTAAAGCACTAGTGCCTGGAAAACTGATGCATCGTATTAGGGTTATTTCAAACAAAAAAAATCCTACAGTGTGCTACAGAAATAATGACGCACCAAGGCGCACAGTTTCTCTTAAAAATTGTGCACCATGGTAGTGTTATTTTTAAAATTTTTATATACGACGGTGTGTTACTTAAAAAAATGCACTAGTGCGGATGGCTGCTCCCAAACAATGGCGCACCATGGTGAGGTTTATGAAAAAAATACTTAGTGCGCTATGTAAATAACGGCGCACCAGTGCGGCTAATTATTTAGCACACCATAAAAGGGTTAAATTAAAAAACAATTACCAGCCATAGTCTTAATTATGAATAGACGTCAATCGAGAGAGCAGCAAGAGCAGAGGGTTGACCTGTATAATGTTGTACAGGATTGGGAGGCGAGGGAGAGGGGGGTGGATTTGTTTCCTGGGCGTTCCTGGGATTTGTTTACTTGAGTCTAAAGTATAGAAATTTCATTTGTAAAGACTCGAGTCTAAAATATAGGCATTTCAGCTGTAAATACTTGAGTCTAAAGTATGGGTAGTCTCTCAAAATTCTAATCTTTAATCATCTAAAGCATGTTGTAGACTCAAGTATTTGGTGAACTCCCAACTAACGGGTTGTCTAGCAAAATTCTAATCTATATTAGTTGCTAATTCACAATTGTGTGTGATTATGTTGAAAATTTGAGTTCTTATGACCATGATGTCCAAGATGGGAATATTGCTACATGGGTACCTACTATCATTTGGATCTCCCTTTCTATATCTCCATCATCATCGTCAATTATTATAACCTTGTGTGATATCACTATCAATGATCATAACCATCTTTCATTATCATCAATGATCATAACCTATGTGATCTTGTCGTTAATGACCATAACTTGTGTGATCTCGTCATCAATGATCATAAACTGCATGATCTCACCATCAATGATCATAACATGCGTGATCTCACCGTCAATGATCATAACCTTGATTTCACTGTCAATTATCATAACTGTCTCTCAAAATCCTAAACTATAATCATTGCTTGTTTATAATATAGTTGGGAGTTCACCAAATCCTTGAGTCTACAGCATGCTCAATCTAGAAAAATTCCAGTCTATATTACTGGCAAATAAAATTTTCTATAACTTTTAAATCATAACGGTGCGTATATTTAAAAGAAACCACATCGGTGCGTCTATAACACTCCAACGCACCGAGACGTTGAATTAATAACAGCACCGTGACATGATTAAATAAAAAAAAAGTACACACCATCGAAGGATTATTTCAAACAATATACTGACGCATCGGTCAGCACATATGCTCTAAACAGATGCACCGTGATAGGGTTACTTTAAAAAAAATATAATCTAGTATGCTTGTTAAAACTGGACGCACATGTGCCACTAATAATAGAACACACCATGACATGGTTAAATAAAAACATTTATGCACCATTGTAGGATTATTTCAAAAATTATACGTCGGTGTGCATTGTTGCTCCAAAGGGAGCACCATGTTAGGGTTATTTTTGTTTTAAATAACTAGTGCCCTATGTAACACCAAACGCATTGGTGTGTTGGATAATCAACCACACAGTGAAAGGGTTAAATAAAAAAATTGCGCACCATTGTAGGATTTTTTTCAAAAAATATATACATCGGTGCGCTCCATAGTAACCTAATGCATCGGTGTGCACTCGTGCTCTAAAAGGGTGCACTGTATTTGAGTTATTTGTAAAAAATATTAACCGGTGTGATACGTAAATATTTTAGCACCGGTGTGTTTAGTCATCGAGCGCACAGGAACAGGGTTTAATAAAAAAATATTTATCAGTCGTAAAATTCATTTTTACCATTTCCAGTGTTGTAGAGATAAAAAGCATCGGTGCAAAATCATTGGTGCAACTTTTGCCTCTCCAAAGTGCCTTGTCATCGGTGCTTCACTTGTTTTCCTTCCTTTTGTTTGTTGCTTTGTGCATGGCTTTCGAATTTTGTCAAACGGTGGGAAAATTTGGTTTTTTTACTATGTGGAAACCATGCCTCCCCGATGAAAAAATGTTCAAGTAATATCTTTGTTTCTTTATAACATAATTTTTCGGCGGATTCAAATTTAAAATTGAGTTAATTTTTCACTGTTTAAAAAAAAAAATTTATGCACGGTGTGTTCGAGACATTCAGCTCGCACCGTGGACAATGCACCCTGTAAATTTACAGGGCATACCACAACATAATGTTAAATTCCTCGACGGTGCGTAGGTAAACAAGAACACATCGACACGTCTGTTTATCGATGTACCACATAAAATTATATAGATATTCGGCGGTGTGTTGAAGTTCCTCTAACGCACCAGTCTGTTACGGTACATGACGCACAGCACGAATCAGATATATTATTTTACGAGGTGTGTTATTAAGCATGTGTATCAATGCATTCATATTTACAAACACACCACCATAAAAAAATGGCATTTTGTCGTGGTGTGCCCTGTAAATTGTCTGTGTGCAATGCTAGCGATGTGACCCGAACGACTTGAACGCACCGCCCGAAACAATTAGATCAAAAATTTCAAAGTTTCGTATTCGTCAATTTTAAAAAATTGGTGGGACGATGCATCTTGGTTACTTAACCGCACTGATGCGTATAAGGAACATATACGCATCGCCTTAACTAATTTTTAAAAAATTGTTTTACGGTGCATTAGGATTTTAATTATTTTATATTTTAAGAAGTGTGTAGAATATTGTAACGCACTGGTGCATGGGTTTACCTGACCGCATTGGTGGGTTAAGTTTATACAACGCACTGCATAACATAATATAAAAAAATTTATATAGTGCATTAGTTTACACTAGTGCATTGTGGTCGGTGCTCACAAGTTATGTACGCACTATGGGCAGTGCTTGACTATTTTTCGGGCGCACCGGTTATAATGTTTACTTTTTTTTTAAGGAGGTTATTTTTTTTCGTATTTATAAATACATTTCTCATTTAGTAGTTTTTTTTTATGTTTTATGTATTAGTGAGGCTGATGTATTTTATATGTTAATCATGCAGAGACGTGAGTGGAGAGAGCAACAACAATAGCAGAAGAATAGGGTGGACCTGTACAATGTTGTACAAGAATGGGATGCGACGAAGAGGGAGAGGGATTTGTACCCTCGCCCTATTATTTCAGTGACTCGTGTTCTCTTGAGGAATGTATGCCTCCTTAAGTACTATGAGGAGGCCACGTCCTTGAAGGGGCACTCTGGGTTGTTGGTGCATCTGATCCGTCGATGGGATGTCCATCGACAGGATTTTCATGTGGTTCTAGGTCAATGGTACCATCCCACTGAGGAGGATATGTATTTTATCACTGGGCTATCAAAGAGAGGGGAGGATTTTCCCCAACTCCCAGATGTCCCAATAGGTGTTGCAGTAGAGAGTCAGCTCATGGACTCTTAATGATATATTGGGGTTGATGTACTTTCCCCAACTGATTTTTAGGTGTATGGTGGACAACTACAGATCACTTCTTTCGGTGCAGAGGAGGTTAGGTTCCTCTCATTGTTAGTGATGACCATAGAAAACTTTACGAGTGATGGGAAGTGCATTAGTTGCACTCTTTTGTATTATGTTGATTATTTTCTACAAAAGACACGATGTATTAGATGGTCTACCATTTTTTTGCAGTAGTTTTGTATAGTGATAGACAGATGTCGTGCTATGATACGTGGGAGGTTGAACTTCCCTTTTGCTTCAGAGTTTTTTTTCTTATTTTTTGAGAGGTTTCTGGAGACGATACCTACTTTTTTTTGCCAACCTGCTAGGCTGAGGACTCATGTGTAGATGCACATGTGGGGAGAGATGATTCCCAATAGGGGCCATTCAGAGTTTCCGAGAAATATTTCCCCAGACACACTGGGGCTACTAGCCAATGAGGTGGATCACATGTTCGTCATGGTGTCATTTCCTTACATGGGTTTGGATTGGTGAAGATGTTCAAACATCCTCTTCACACTATATGATAGAGGAAATATTAATGTTTTTTTTAAATTAATCTAGTTTCATTTTATTGTCTTACTTAATTAGAATAAAATTAATTCTAACACGTTCTTTAACTTGTTTTATTAATTTTTTTAATGAAACTGTGTAAGTATTGTTGTGTACTATATCTTTTTCATATATTGGCACTTTCATTGGGGACATGCCTCCTCCCCCAATAGATGACGATGAGGAGATGATGCGTGAGGCAGTGACAGATCAGGGTCCTCGGGTGCAGATACCTGACGACATGCATCGTAGGCCAGATATTAGATTCAGGTTGGAGTTGGACGACCGACTCTATGCACTTTTGACTGAGGTGGGAGTCTTCCATGTGTTGATGCGAGACATCAGGGCATATCCTATGCTCTTGGAGCTTTAGAGGGAAATGTCGGATGATTTGATGCCTCTTATGCATTATATCGTCAGAGCTACCAAGATATTAGCAGAGAGGAGGGATCTCGATGATAGGCACAACTCCCCTTCTAGTACAACTCCCTCATCTAGTACCCCATCGATTGATGAGGGTGGTCGCGATCCTTCTCCACATCCTCCTCCTCCTCCTCCTTCACCTCACCCAAATCATGAGAAGGAAACACATATTCCTCCTCCTCCTCTTTCACTTCACCTAAATGAGTAGACAGGACCTATACCTCATCCTCCTCTTTCACCTCACCTAGATGAGCATGCAGGACCTATTTATTCACCGCTTATTTCTGGTCAGAGAGTCGACCAAACAATTCCTCCTGACCATCCATCATCTTCTACTACAGATTAGGCCTCCACTATTGTTGTAGATATGCAGATTATCCCATCGGCTGGACCAGATATGTTATAGTAGTTATTTAACTTGTTCATGATATATATATAATGTGTATATTGTTAGGTCATGTTATATATGTTTGTTAAATGTACTTGATAAATGTGTATGTTATAACAGTGTTCATTAGATGTACATTTTTCCTATTGATCATGATTATGTACTCAATTAATTTATATGTTGATGTTGATGTTGATGTGTACAGTTTTAGTTCATGTTAGATATGTTTGTTAAATGTGCTTGATAGATGTTTATGTTAAATGGTGTGTGTTATATGTTGGTGATGATGATGTTAGACAATGCTTGTTTTTTTTTAGATGTGATCACAACGATGATGCCCTGTCAGGTTATTAGATTTGTGTGCTAGCTAATTAATGGCTTTTATATGTGCTAGAGGTATATATAATTAATTAGATGATGTTAGTGAATTTAAATGTGTATTTTAGATGATGTTTATGTTTGTTAGATGGTTATCATCATGATTTTTATTTTTATTAAATGATCTTTATTATAGATTGTGTATTGGTAAACTTATATCAAAATTTTATATATGAAACATAAAGACTTAATTTAAATAAAAAAATGCAAAGATATTTTTATAAATTACAAAGTTTAGTATGGTTGAAACTATAATTGTAAAATTACCATAAACATTTTTATATTGCTTAGATAGTTCATATATATTCATTCTAACTAAATTATTTTTCAAAAAACAAATTACATATGAATAAATGTTATTTTCCATTGTACTAATTACTCTTTTTTATTAGACTCTTCTACACTAAAAAATGTTATTATAAAAAGTTATGATCTCCAATGATAAGCATTCTATTGGCCCTAAAATTTTATGGATGCAAATTAATCTTCCTATTTTTATTTTTGTCATTATTCTGTAAGTTGATTGCTATCAAATTTTAAATTACTTCATTAATTGTGGTTTTTCTAAACATTAGGGGCATAATTTTATAAATATTTCCAAAAGCAATGATAAAAGTATGTAAACTAACAAACACTTTAGTTAAAAACCCAATTATCACAAAATCATGTTATAAATTTAATTTTTAAATTATAAACCGCATTATTTGTTAAATATCTTACTTTTAAGTCTACAAAATACATTAACATAAACTCAATTTTTGAATCATCATGTCAACATATCATCAAAAAGGTTGTACGATTAAACATGCATATCAACCATATTATTACTTCTAATATCAACATAGATTATTAGGATAAATAAGAAATTATGTCAATTAAAATATTACCTTTCAATATCTAAACATGTTGCCAACTATAAAAATACAATATGTCATTGCATATATATATATATATATATATATATATATATATATATATATATATATATATAATTAAAAAAATTAAT
>ML821376.1:42686-54672 GCA_009831015.1 Picea engelmannii
TATATATATATATAATTAAAAAAATTAATTAAATAACTCATGCATGGTTTAAAATACTCACAACTCAAATGCTCAAGCAAGGAATTACAATGCAAATCTTAAAATTACTTCCCTGAGAGATATAAAGATCAAAGTCATATCACTAACAAAAGTGATTTGAGTGTGTTCAAGGGTAAGAGGATTGTTAATAAATGGATAAATGTCACCTTCTATACACATCAAAATTCTAAGTACATCATTGTTACTATGCTCGTTTTTAGGTCTCAATGCTTCTATAACATGTTGGTAAAGGGTCAACATCTAACATCTTGAGGCCTTTTTTAACATGATAATAATTCTTACGACTTTATCACGATAATAATTCTTAAAATTTCATATAATTAAACATGCAACGACATATAAATATGTTCAAATAACAATATAAAATTATATTTCAATCAATCGTTCCATGCAATCATAAATAATTTGAAAGACAAACACATTACGCATCAAACTGACTGTTAACCAACTAAAATTGTTCAAAGATTCATTATAATTAAATTAACATTTCCTTTGTCACAAGGTGAATAAAAAACAATATAATTAGCGAAATAAAGATAACTAAAAGATATAACAACAATCTTAATGATGAAATAAAACATGTACATATCACTCTTTGTTGTTATCACCCTCATTATCTTCCTCGTTTGGCATGATAACATTGTTGTTCTCAAAAATATGTTTTGATCTATGGTTGTGTCTTAATACGAACCACCAATCCTTATCCAACACATATGGGTAAAAAAACACTTGGTTGCAGTGTTTTGGGAAAACATAAGGCTTTGTAGCTTCATCCCACATCTTTCTAGAGTTGATACATATCAGCCCACTATCACGATCTTCCTTTACATTATTTCGATCAAAGGTGTCCCGCCACTTCCACCTAAAAATAACACAGTGGAAAGAAGAGAAGTCCACTCGAATGATCTCTTGTATCTTTCCAACATAAGTTAACGCCCCCATATTATTTTTTTATCGCGGTGGCTAGCACAACTAGATTGGTCGAACTCGACTTCCACTCCACAGTCTTGTTTCATGTGGCCATCATCGACATCCTCTATGTGAAAATAATGTCCATATGCTCACATAGATGGGAACAAATGCACCTATAAAAAAGTGAAAAAATAACAGTGTCATGTGTCTAATAAGCCAACCAATAAAATATAAAATATAGATGTTACAATTCAAAGGTGCATTATGAATTTAAAATTGTACATAAATATATTATTTCCAAGTTTCTCCACCCAATCCCTATGTTTAGTGCATCCTCTTCAGCATGTGGGTAACAACCGGATGCACCGTATTTCTCTCTGACTTGGTCAACAACCCAACTATTGTGTCATATCATTGGAATATTTTATTTTAAATGATCAAGATAAGGCATGTTTCTACCATTCAACCATCTAAATTATTTTCTGGCACTATCCCATTTCATCCTCTTTTGTTCATACAATGCGACCTGCGACTGTGTTGCCTCCGAATTGTAAAGAATGAATTTATTGATGGCATCAATTTCTTAATTCATTGATGTATTTATATATATTCATGAAATCAATTCGACATATAATATGTATCATATCAAAATATACATTATGAAGTTCAGTGTGAGTAGTTACTGTGTAGAAATTTGACAAATGATAAGTCACTTACTCTTTATCAAGCGCCTTTTTTGATTCGTCTGGAGAATCTCCCCTTCTCTTTTGTCTTGATCCCTTTCGTCGTCCCAAATCACCACACCTATTTTGTTGTCAATCCTATTGATGTACTCACTGGCATAATATAAAGACTCATATGATATGTACCCCTTTGTCATACACCCCTCTGGTTTTTCCCTTTGTCAAACAAATCCTTTCAATTTCTTCATGTACCTCTCTAAGAAGAACATCCAACGACAAGAGCCCACTCTAACTAATTCAACCTCATATACTAGGTGAATTAGAATATGAATCTGAAATTCCATGAAACTCGTCGACAATTCCTTCTCAAACATACAAACAATCTCAACTATCTCTTGACACCACTGTGGATTATTATCCATATGAATATCCTTTGATGTGATCCAACATACAAATGCAGATAATTTAGAATGGCACATCATAGGTCCTAGGGGAATTCATGGTTCACACACCCATGCACGAGCAGAGGATAATGACACTACAAATTAAACACATACAAAATTAATTATGTTTTATCCCATGACATGAATTTATAAAACAAATAATAAAATATTTTTTTTGACATACGTATTCTTAGAAGGTTCAAATGGTCATGTGATTTTAACCCTGACAAATGGTCTTCCACAATGAATTTGCATTTTAGTAGAGACCCATATAAAGAAGGCACATTCACACCAAATATAACATCCTTTTCCAAAGAAAGATCAACTTTCTTCAATATCCATGAGACATCACCTTCTTTGAAAGACCAAGAGGGACCAACCTCTCCTCTACTTTATTTTCTTGGGCAATGTTTCTTTTTACTTTTTGAAGAAATAAGATCTCACCTAACAGCCAATGTGTCACTTTCTTTTAATGACACGTGCCTCCATAAATAAGATGAAGCATTTTTAAATATATGCATGGGATATAGTAAGTGGGCAATCTTAAGATTCTCCCAATTTGGGAGCTCATAAAAGATATATTTCCTTTTCATCCCAATGGGAAATTTCTCAACATAGGTGTCGAAGAATTATGGATCATCGAACATAGGCTCCCCATTTGAATCAAACATTTCTGTAATCTCTTTCTCCTTCTCTCTCATATATGCTCTAAGTCATTTTGTTGGTGTCATTATTGCATGCCTTTGGGTTCTCTCTGGTTTACCATTCAAAGCAGATGTTGCTCTTCTGTAAGGGTGTTGTTCTGGGAGGAATACCTTGGAGCATTCATACACTAGATTTCGTAGGTGGTTGGACCACCTAGCCTTTAGAGAAGGTCCACAAAATTTGCATCCATGATATCCTTTTGTTACAAGACCTTCGAAATTATTAATGTATACAAAGCATGTTAGCGTTGAATATCAGAAAAATCGCAACGAATTAAATATGCAAAAAATATTGTTATGTATATAAACAAATCAATAAACATGTAATTTATTAGATCAAACTCCTAAGCTTGGATAATCATGTGTGGTGTAAGCACATATGGCATACAACGTAAAACTCCTCTCTATTGTGATGAGTATTGATACATCATATATATGTATCCCTTCCCATAATTCCTTCAATTTATCTACCAATGGTTGTAGGTAGACATCCATATTCTTCACTTGTCTTCTACCAGGGACTATAAGAGCCAACATAAGATGTTCATTATTCATGGAAAACCATGGGGGGATATTGTTATTGATCACTACTATAGGCCAAACAAAATAGTTGGTGTTTTGGAGGGAATATGGGTTGACACCATCCATGGCTATGCTGAGTCATAGACTTCATACTTCACCCTTGAATTTTTTAGGCCATGTATCCTTTATATGCTTCATGGCTATTAAATTTGTGGGGATTCGCATAACTCTCGACTCACTTCAGTGCGAGGCGTGCCATCCCTGCAACATAGCTAATTATTTGCAATGAAAGAGCCTTTGAATCCTTTGGATTATAGGCATGTGCCTCAATATCTTATGAGTAAGACCATGTGATTTACCATTTTTATTTGATTTATGATATCTTTCATGCCCACATTTTGGAAATATTTCTTTGTTTGCATATTCTCCTCTATATAGAATACAATCATTCATACATGCATGATATGATATGTACTCAACACCCAATATTTTCAACATTTGTTTTGCCTCTTCGCGGCTACCGGGAAACACATTACCACTCAGAAGAACCTTATCTTTTAATAACCTATAGTTAGTAGGAAATAGAAATGTACAATGTCATTTAAAGTTCATAAAATCGATCATTTTCAATGTTGATTGTGTGACAAGATTTATCAAACTATAAGGGACTTAATGATGTTCATTTACCTCAATATTGCCAAGAAACATGTGTTTGACATGCCAAACTTTGATTTCAAGTTGTACAATAACATTGTTGTCCCCAGTTGGGTAGAATTTGACCGGCTAGGTCCAAAGAGAGGGGTGGTGGAAGAAGATTTCAAACTTTCGAATAAGGTATCAGTGATATGATCATCATCCCCTCGCTCATCATTATGGAATGCATTTAACAACATTGTCTCCATGGAATTCGTATCCCGTAAATAATCATCCATACCAACCTCTATTTCATTGACTCCATTGCCAACTTGTGAAGAAATATTGTTGTTGTAGTCATTCCTAATTGGTGAATCTAGAGATAGTGGGAATTCAATAGGTGGTTGATTCAACCATTCTTGGTATGCTTCCTCTCCGAATTGTGCTCTTATTGCAGCCTTCTCTCAATTTGGCATTGTAGTGGGGTGCAACAGAAGATGATAGGTAGGTCGCTCATCATCATAATCCTAATTTCAAAAATATTGAACATTAGTACATAGATGATATTAGTTAGCACAATGTAATTGGTTTGTTCAAATTACATTATACCCAACATTAATTATTACCATCGTTGACCTAGGATTGTGGATGGAAGATGGCATGTTACTATTGACAGTGTAAAGCAGTTGTCCATTTTCATCTACCAATTGCTTGCGGTATGTTGTTCCTAATAAAATCTTTCGACATTTTTGAATTGGTGGAATATTATCTGCATATGAACTCGATTCTAAATCAGGATCCTGCAAATTTGGATACATTTTTATTCAGATTAACAAGGATAAAAAAAAAAATCAATTAGATAATCAAAATATAAATAAAATCTGACTTACTAGAGATGGAAAGGGAGAACTCCACGATGGACTTTGAGCAATATGGAATGAGATAGAATTTGAAAAATTGGCCATTTAATATTATAAGTTTTTCTCTCTGCATTTGACCAAAATCAACAATAATTTTTTAAGAATAAGGCGACTTTAAGAAGAAAATGTATACTATGAAGTAATGAAATTCATGTGGATGCATCCTAAAAGATAACTTAAGATGAATATACTATTTTGTGTGCAAATAAAAATCCATATAACTTTGAAAGCATAATGGTGTGCTTATTTAAACAACATGCACTAGTGATTATATAACAATATAAAGCACAGAGGAATTTATTTACGAGTCGCACTAGTTCGTAAATAAATATTATTTGATATCGGTGCTCCAAAACTTTTAAGCGCATCAATGTGTTTTGTACAGAAATGCATTGGTGTGTTATATTAATAGATGCATTGCGGTTTCAAGAAACTTTAAAAAAAGGGAGACTTTGTTTTTTTACAATTGAAAAATGAGCGGGAATTTAAAATCTAATTTCATAAAGTCATTTAAGTAATAAAAGGTTATTCATTGTTTCTTTATTTTACCAAAATTTACAGTGGAGATATTTGCAAGAGAGCCACACCGAAGAGATCTGTGAATCAACATAATACTTTGGAACAACATGATTGTTCAAAAGATCATAATTTGAAGGTTATGGTGATTCATTTAAATCCCTTTTCATAAAATCTTTCCTGGGTATTAATCTATTCATGATTTTATTATTTTGCCAAAATTTACAGGGGAGAAATTTGCAAGAGAGACATATAGGGGAGCAATGTGGGGAAGCAGATCAATACTTTGGAATATGAGACTTATTTAGAATATCATAATTTGAAGGGTATGGTGATTCATTCAAAACCCTTTTGGAGAAACAAAATTATTCAGAAAATCAAAATTTGAAAGGTTTTGTGATTCACTCAAAACCCTGCATAGTATCTCTATTTAGATTTAATTAAAATTTAGAAAATAAAAAATCATACTTACCTTAAACCCTTGCTTCTTCTTGCTTATGTGACTACAAAATTTCACCTTAGGGTTTAACTCCCTCTATCACTTTATAATTACAGTTTTTCATTTTAGGCATTTTAGATTTAATGAGTTTATGTTTCCATACAAAAGGCATTTGACATGTGATGCATCGGATTCAAACCCTCTCAGCCCTGTCACGTTTTTTTTAAAAATGGTTTCGGGTAATTGGTGTGCCTGATTGAATCTAAGGCACCGATGTGATTTCAGATAAAAGGCGTCGATAATGCTACAACATAATTAAAAATATTCGTTCCTCGATGTGTAATTTTATTTGTTCATGGTATTTTTTTATTTTCGTTTTATTTTTCTATTGGAGCGGTGTTGATAACGATACATATTGCACCGTTGTAATTTATAGTTTTTTAAAAAAATTATTTTTTGATATCGGTGTGTTTCATATATGGAATGCACCGGTGCTTTTATATTATGGAACGCACCAATGCTTTTATATTATGAAAGCGCACCGAATTTTTTTTTTTGCAGAAAATTATGTGATTTATTTATAAAATATATTTACTAGATTGTGTATTGAATGGTACAGGATATATATTGATAAAAAAAAGTGTGAGAATAGTACAAGTAACAAAAATTATGATCGACACAATGATAACACATCCAAAAAGGCAAAAAAGGCAAGTTCTTTGTAAATTCTATACAAAATTAATATGTTAAAAAGACCAGTTCTTTGTTAATTCTATACAGAATTAATATGTTTGAACTATATTTAAGTTTAACTAATATATATATTGGTTAGTGTGTGTTTTGCAGAGCCATAAAATAAGGAAGCTCGATAAGATTCTTTGTGATCTAAGTGCAGAAGAGTGTAAAAGTTTGATGGAAAATTGCAAAAGGAAGAATCAGGTGAATGGAAAAATTATATTCAATATGAGTTCTTTTTTGAATTTTCATTAATAATATACTTAAAAATATTCAATAGCATGTTTCAAATAATCTATTAATTTACATATGTTTAATGTTCTACAGGGACCAACAACGAAGGAAAAGAATGCCGTCCTAAGAAAATAAAAATTATAGAAAATGTAAATGACAATGAATTGGTCCTTAGCTCATCTGGAGTGGTGTTGGAGGTTAATGAAAGGGGGGGGGACTTTTACAAAACTATGAGGGATATAGTGGAACGAACGTATAGACGTACTTTCTTACAATACATAAATCAATCCAATGATTCCAAGAACCATGTTATATCTAAACTATAGGAAGTGTTTCCAGAGAAATGGTCAATGAGACCTGTCAGATTTGCAATAGCAAAAACATACATCAACAAAAAAGAATCACTCAAAAAGTAATATTCCTAAAAATGATTTTCTATAATATGTATATATTACTACAAACCATTATGTTATTAATATCAATTTTGTTATATTTAATTTTCATATATCAATATAAAAATAGCTAATTGTCATGTTAATTTTTTCAGGAAGATTATGAAAATCCCAAGGGATCAAGGAGTTGATATCCAAAATATGTCAGCAGGAATGTCGAAAAAAGTGTACAAGGAGATGGTAAAAGAAATGGACATAATTTCATCACAGGAGGATCCATCTCAACAACAATGTGCTTCAAATGTATGAAATCATTGAAATTTTCTATTAGGTACATATAAATAAATAATTTAGCATTAAATATTAATTTTCAAGTATTTTCTTGTAGAAAAGAAAACAAAATGGAACCCATTCAGCACATAAAGCAGGACAACAAGGAAGAAAAGGTTTGATAGCAATGTTTGTGAGTAATTTTTATTTCCTTAAAACATTAACTTAAGATTTCATTTTTGTATGGTTTAATTTGTTTTACAACAGCCATCCTCGAATGTCTTCAAACAGGTGTTAGCATACAAAGAAGAGCCATCGTAAAAATTGGTTGACATTGGGTTAAGTAATGGTTGTGAGTATATGTTATCATATCAAAAATTAATTGTGGAATTTGTAAGTATCTTATGTTATTTTACTTCTCGCATTTTATAATTAATGGAACAAAAAAATATTTTATATTAAATATATGATTTATTATGGGGTATAAAACTTGCAGGAAACAAAGTATGGAAATGTGCCAACAGAAGAGTTGTTGACAGAAAGCATGAGATTTGGTTTTGAAAAAATGTGTATCATTTAGGACTCAATTCTTGCTATGGTATGTTGCTTTTCAATTTACATTCATATGTATTATTTATTTCAATTTTCATCATTCTCACCAATTTAGATACACTCATTACACTTTGTTTTTATTTTTGTAGATGGAATCATTTGAATAAGAGAAAAACAATCGAGACAATCAACAAAACATTCGACCAAATAACCCAAGTCATGGAAGTAGCTCAAGCATTGAAAACAGTTCCAGCGAAGAATGATGATCAATATATTTGGATATCAAAGCAAGTTGTTGTATTTTTTGAAATAATTGTCTGTGAAAATCAAACATTTTGTTTAATGTAATGGACATAGTGTCCCAATTGAAAGACAAGGGGTTACCAATAAGTGTCGACCAATTTTGTATGACAAAGAGCATGTTATTCATATATAATAAAATATGTTTTATTTTATTCTATTGTGTTGTCCAATGTTGTTGTGAAATGTTTCATCACTGATTAAATATTATAATGAAGAGATGCGAAATCTGATGATATAAAAAAATTAATCCAAACATCATATCCAAATGCACTAATCAAAATTTAATCTATATGAATACTATTATAATATATATGTCAATTTTTTTATGAACAATGGAATTAAAAAATAACAATAATCGTGCATTGTCACAAGTCGATGTTTCTAAAAAGAGAAAATGACAACCAGTGCATTAAATGATAAAAAGCATTGGTTTGTTTCAAGATACAACGCACCAGTGCCATAATTAAATTAGCACCGGTGTTGATATACAAGGAATAAACATTGATCTTAATAATATTTTAACCAACAATTATAATAATAATAAACCTTTATCGATGTGTTTAATTAATAAATGCACGAGTGCTTCTGTATCACACTTCCGCCCCGGTGCATTCTGAATATCATGCACCAGTAGGGTTTGTTTTTTAACGCATCGGTGCATGGTATCGTAGATTCGTCTGGTGCCTTATTCTTACTAAGGCATCAGTGCATTATTACTTATAAGAGCACCGGTGCCCCAATATGTTTTGGACAGCCCCGATGCTTTCTTGTAAATGTAAGCATTGGTGTTTTAAGTTAGAGAACGCATCAATGCTTGGTATCATAGATTTGACATGTGTTTTGTTGTTATTAAATCATCGAGGAGTTATTTTGTATTAACGCACTAGTGCCCCAATATTTTAGGACTCGTCTAGTGCTTTCGGTGTACTGTAGGCACCAGTGCTTTATGTTTGGGAACGCATCAGTGTGTATAGACCATGAAGCGCACTAAATAGAAAAACATTCGCTACAACCTCCGCCCGCCCAATGTTTTTTATTTATAATGAAGTTACATTATAATTTCCAAAAAAACATCCGCTACCAAAAACATATATTTTCACGAAGGTTTTTTTGACAATTTTTGCCAATTTTGTAACACTAAAAAACTATGTTATAACCTTCGCTAGAGAGTATTTTACTTGTATTGCGAGCCCAAAAAAGGATAAAAGAATACAAGGGAGAACTCTTCTAGCCAAGTTTTACTAGAGCATTGATTTTTCATAATTGGTCCATCCAGTTCGAAAAAGTGGTAAACTTACACCGAATAGACGTCCTTTCAAATCCATTTAATGAGTGTGAAATAAAACAAGCTCACTAGGAAATATTTTCATGTTCAGGAAGTCTCAAAAGAGATTAACGGAGACTCTGGGGTGTAGCTTTGTCATGGTTGGTTACCAAGCGCAATAAAAAAATGGGTAATATTAAGCTTGGCTGGAGAGAACGAGTGGATTGCAATGAAGTTCCAGTCGCAAGGAACACGACTTGAAGCAATGGACTGCAACAGGACATGGAAAATGATGGCCACTCATGACAGTGTTTCTCACCCATAGGTTTTTTATATGGTAGAAACTATATGGCTAGTGATTAAATATGGTTGCAGTGTGGTAAGCAATGGAAGGATACAATGATATAACAGCAAAAAGTGGCAAAATAGAAGGAAGGGTGCGACCAAAAAACAATATAAATTATTGGGAACCCTCTCTGAGAAGGATAAATATTATGGAAAGAGAGTGAATGCAGCTCAATTTCGAAACATAAAGCACTACAGGGGGTTTTGTGGCCCTAAAATTTCATGATAGGCATTGAATGATAGTAACGGGTGCTAATCTAGGATGCATGTAAAAGGTAGGATATACCACTCAAAATAGGACGTGAAAATAATGGAAGGGCCAATGTCGCATTTTGAATTGGGTTGAACTTAAGGCATAAGGAGGGGAATTAAGTGGCAGACAAATGAATGCAACGGAAAAGGGGAAACAACCACAACCCTAATCCTAAATGTCAGGTTTCAAAACACTTACCGAAAGTTGAATCAATATTATAACAGGAGCTTGGTCTATATCTACAATAAAAAATATTAATTTGTAGCCCAAAAGATTAAATAAAAATATTTTAAAAAAAAACTACCGAAAAATTAAAAAAAAATAACTTCTCCAGTGTGAAAAGGGCTATTTTCAAAGCTAGTTTGCTAAAAACGGAAAAACAATGATTATATGGGGTAAATGGGATTTTTACCTCATTTTTTTTGTTACCCTTGGTAAAAAGGTGGAGAAGAGATTTTTTGTGGATAATGTTGCAGTGGTTGATTCGGGAGCTTGGGCCACATATATGTCAGTTACTATCTGTCAGGTTAGTAATCTAAACCTAACTTAGAAAACCCATTTTTTGTTCCAATTTTATTGAAAAACTTTCTTGTAGTGAGGCCGAAAAATTTTGGTTTTGCGCAGTTGCGTAGGACCCTATATCGGGCTAATGACCCAGAATCCCTAGTCTCGTGGTATCCAAAGGATGTAGGTGACCAGTGGTTTCCAAAGCCATGGCAACGACTGATCGCTTTCATCACTTGGTGAGGGGGTGACCAACCAAGGATGGTCGGCCTTTGTAGGGATATCTCCCAACGACCGATGACCAGTAAGAAGTGGTCACTCTGTGGAAACAAGTGGGGAGAGACCATGTCTAGATGGTTTGTCTGTGACAAGAAATGGGGAGCGATTAGTCGCTATGTCTTATAGGGGAAGGGGCGACCAGGTCTATTTGAAATTTTTCTTGAATGATTTTTAGTTTATGGGTTATGGGTATGCGTTCTAATGATTTTTTCGTGTTGTTTGGCATGTATTGAAATCATGATTGAATGGAAAGAGATGGAGAATGAACTTAATGATAATGTTTCCATGGAGGACCCAAGAAATTTATATGCTTTACGAGATTATGGGTTGCTCAAGTTTTTCTTGTGCTAGACTATGAGAGCACAACTGTTGATGTTAGAGTGGTTGATTGGGATGTGGGATCTTGACGAGAAACATTTCATGGTTTGAGACCAAGTGTTAACATTGGATATTGAGGATGTCTATTTCCTCACAGGATTATCATGGCGAGGGGCCACGATAGTACTATTTGGGGACAAGGAAGGGTCAGGTGAGCTTGTTGATGCCTATATTAGGCAGTATTATCGTTTGAATATGAGAAAGAGAAGCAAGAAGCTACCAATTGCATAGGTGAGAGACTTGGCCTTCCAAACCATTTTATATATTATCACGTGGGCAGCAGGTGTCAGACTGCTAAATTGAAGCTTTTAAGTGACCTGAAACACTAAATTGTCAAACCAGGGTTGGTAAACTTTGAGCTGATACACAGTATGTGCGGGTAAGGCTTTAGTCTCTATCTAAATGCTATCCTTAGAATAAAACACACACTTATTATGAGAACTTGAATCTAAATGACTATCTCGAAGCTTAGCATTTCCTATTTAAGTCATCAACAGAAAACAGTCTTGTGCTCAAATGTTGGTACTGTTATTCTTATTCAAAAGTGTGGTTCCACAAGATTATTTTACCTCTATGTCCGATCATCTACCATCATCATTTCTATTCAAGTCATGACACAAAGAGTATTTTCGAAAATGCATTCAA
>ML821376.1:83659-110634 GCA_009831015.1 Picea engelmannii
GCAATGGATAGACTTAGTAAGATTGTGGATCAAAATTTAGATAAAGATCCATATCTAACACACTTAAAACATCAATATGGAACAAGGGCACCTCTCAGATTATTGCCTATAAATATGACCTAGTGTTCGCTTCTCAAAAATCTTAATGGGGACATGGTTATGTTTAGTATTCCTCCAATGTTACAATCCCAATTCAACAAAATAATGAGAAATAAATTTCTAGATGTTTGGATCACAAAGAACAACTTATTTTCAAGGTGTAATGATTGTGTCTCAATCACCAACAAACTTAGGGCCACCATTGATCCAACCAAATTAGAACGATTGTGGATATTTCAAATGCCCCATAATAATTATGTTACAAGCTATCATAGTGTGTAATATGCTCACAAATTGAATTCAGAGAATCATCCTAGCAATTACTTGAGCTTTGTGCAAGACAAGATGGACAAGGAAAATACTTCTATACCAAGGTTAGGTAAGAAGGAAAAGGATATTAGTAGTTTCATGAATCTCCCAATTTATTTGGCTAGCATGCTTACATTTGACACAAGACTAGGGAATTTGATCACTTCTCATTCTTTTCTGGAGATGGGTTCAAACTTCACTTGGACTTCATTAGTTAAATGCATCAAGGATATTGAAGAACCAATGGTGAATCAATATGTGGATTCATTATTCAAGAGAGCATTCACCTCAAACCACCCATTACATGATCTCTAAATGAAGGACTTATAGCCCACTTGCTTCACCGTGACATATACTTTTTGGAATTAACTTTATGATATTTGTTTCTCTAACTTTTGCATAGATCTCTATTATATGAATAGATATAAGTCCTCTATTCCATATTTCAATTTATAATGCCAACTTCTATGCAACACTATATGCTTAATATGGAAATCAAAAAATATAATGTTTCTCAAACAAAATTCAATTGCTTACTGATTGAATCCTTGTGATGGATTTCCAATCATATGAGTTGCTTGTAGCAGATTCAAAAGAAGTATGGATCATATCTCTATGTTCGATGTAACCAACTCAATATAATAGTGACAAGCTCAACATAACAATGAAAAGTCAATTCAACTACAAATTGTAATCAAAACCCTATTATCAAATATCGACAAGGCTAGTTCTTATGTTCATCCTTCTCTATCTCCTTGAGATGGTGTTCATTGATTCCATGATCTCTAGACTTGTTTCCACACAAAATGAGCACTACTACCAACTTTCTATGCAATGTTTGGACAACCAAAAGAACTAATCTTAATGAACCCAAGATTGCATATTACCATAAGCATGCACTGAGGCTTCAACTCAAACTACCAACATAGTTTAATCCTCATCTACAAACATGTGTGTGTCCTTCCTTGTAAGTAGATTGTCTCGAATGAAGCTTTCACAATTCACAATTGGCATATAATTCACAATGCCTTTGTTCCAAGTTTCTTGTGATTGTAATTGAACTCCCATTCAATTAAACAACATTCAATAACACATACAAGATGGCACTTAATTAACACATATATTGGATGGAAATTATTTGAACATACCATTGCACACTATGCCAGTGCTTTTGTCTAGGGGATGCCCACATGGATTGGAAACACTAAATTCCAAAATTGATGAGAGGGGAGAGTAATTAAATATTCATGTTCGAATTTGATGGCACATATTACCAACCAACAATGTCCAAACCCTGCACATACCAGTAGATATTCTAATGCAACCAACCAAATCATACAACTTCAAGAAGAGGTAGATGTGGGCTCTTTGGGATGAATATTGGTCATACAACATGTACGACCTACATACAACATCATACTTCTTCCAATCAACTGATATGAATTGTGTATGGCCTCATGGGCTGAATATTGGCAGTGTGTGGTCATCTTAGCAAAGCACGTGAAGTGTATAGCCACAAGGGTGGCCTATTTACTATGTATGAGTTCAACAAAAAACCATGGGAAACCTATGGTGAAGGAAGAAACCCAATTTTTTCGGCAAATGACTCCAAGAGTCAATTAGCTTGAAAGAAAAAAATTAGCAAACCCCTAAAAGATTGCAACAAATTATAAGGGAAACTATTGATTTCTAACCTCAAAATACATTAAATGGTGGGGGTAGAGAGCTATTGGGGTTCTCCAAATGCTAAAGAGAATGAAACTAAGAAGTAAATCACAGAGTTGCAATATAGAATGCATTCTCAGACCATTAAGATTATAACTATGCAACCATTAAAAATCTAGAGTAGCTTCCATTTAAATGAAAACTAACACAAAGAGAAAATCCATCATATATGAACACAATATTTACCCTAAAAGCCCAAATGGGAAAACCAGCAGTCTAATGGTTGCTCAATATTATTTCATTAATCTATGGTTGCAATGCAGCTCGTGGCTCTCTATGTGTCCTCCTCTCTTTGGCCAACCAACAAGAAAAAATAATCCCTTACAAGAAGAAATAGGGAGATCTTGATTAATGGAAGGACAATAGGCCTAACCTTTCATTTACCATTCAACACTATTTCTCTCCTATTTTCATTTTCTATTTTTATTTATTTCTTTATTTTTCCTCTCATTTGTCTCATTTAACTTTACATTACATTATCTTTTTTTCTATCTAATCTTCATTGATTTTCCACTTACATTTAGGTACTAAGTCTTACAACCATGTTCTTGGTTTGGATCCATTTCAGATCACACCTCCTCATTGAGAGGGTTTTTGGTCCCCATAATATTTAAGGAAACCAATCTAGATCAATGTGCCTTATATATACTTATTAGGAACATGGATCTAACTCTAGCTCCTAGATACAGCTCTGGATCTAGCCATTAACTCTAGTGATAGCTATGGATCTATCTCTAGTTCCTGGATCACTTGTTCTTCCAATGCAGAATTCTGCTAATTGATTCTCAACTTGGAGAAATCTCTAGATCACAAATCTACAATTAGAATTCATTCCCACCTCTCTCAGACTTTGAGATGGTCCATCTTGGTAGTCAATGAATCCAAGTCAAATTCTAGTATGTGTTTGTTTAATGAGATCTCGATAGTTATTCCATTTCATAACAACTCCATTAAAAGAAGTGGGGTGATCCAGGTGGATCTCGGTGGCCAACCACCTTTTCCACTAAATCAACATTGTGAGACTACGGTTTTTATATCCATGATATTCACCCTTTTGATAGGGAATGGAATGTAATACCATCTTCATTTGTTAATTACAGACATTATGTAATGATTTCCTAGTGGTCTTATGTACATGCCTACAACATAGCATTAATGCATTGGATCCCATTAGAGCTTCATAGTTAAGCATGCTCGGGCTAGAGTAGTATTGGGATGGGTGACCACCGGGGAAGTCCTAGTGTTTTGCATGCCTATGGAATTTTATAAACTTAGATTGATTTATCCCACATGCATCATGGGAATTGTTCTCCTCTCACTCTCTCATATATAATTGAGGTGAAGGAGGCCCTTTAATCATGCAATGGAGTGTGATGTAAAGATTCTTGTGAATGAAGCGTAGCCAACATGTCTTTCTTTTCAGAGATAAGCTACCCCATTCTACTAGTTTGTGTTCTACAATGTTTTTCTACCTTATTCATTAGTAGAAGTTGGGTTTCACTGTATTTATGTGTTCTCTACTATATTTTTGTGTATTTCATTGTTATATCTCTCTTATACTTATTCCTTCATGTTGTTATAAAAATAATCTAGATCAATGCTATCGGAGAAATATGTTCCTTGTCATTTCTCACAACAAGTCCCTGACGAGTTCAGGTTATAGAGAGTTGGTTATCGAGTTATTTTCACTTGAGGAAAACTTCTCTCGCTATCCCAAGCAACCTCCCATGGCAGAAGAAAAGAGATATCACAGAGCAGGAAATCCTTTCAAGACGTTGCTCAAGGAATCCCTCATGAAAAAGAGAAATGTGATGATGGACAAGTTCTCTCACATCCTTCGAAGACTATTGATGGTGGTAGGTGAGGCATCTTCAAAAAGAATTCATTTCAGAGGTGCGACACCCTTCAAGGTACAAGTCAATTTTGATACCCCCTTATCTGAAGGCCAGATAGATGCAGATGCTCTAGAAAAATGGTTGAATTTTCTAGAAGGTTATTACTTTGTCCAAAAATTTTCCGACAGTGAAATTATCACCTTCGCGCTCCTTAAATCCCTTCCCCATGTCAGAGCTTGGTGGGAAGGTTACTGGGAGAGATACACCGCAAGTGAATCTACACCATTTGGGAGAGAACCCACTTGGGAGACCTTTGTATATTCCCTAAAGGAGGATTTATACCCTATTGGAAACTATGATGACTAGTACATGAGATGGACAACTCTACGTCAGAAAAGAGACCAGACAGTGTCGGAGTACACTAACATATTTCATACCTTGCACTCAAATTTGGGTATCAAATACTCTTAGAGGCACCTGTTTTTGAAGTATCGTAGTGGTATGCATAGGTACATCCAAACATAAATGGATTTCTTGGACATCTCCTCACTGGGAGTTGCTTATCGATATGCAATTAAAATAAAGAAGAAATTAAAGCAGCGGAGTAAGCAGGAGTTTGAGTTTGAAAATACCCCACAATAGAAGCATGGCAAAGGAAACTCTAACTCACAGAAAAAGGACAGATCAACAAGGAAGGACAACCTTAAGAGATCCAGTCCAAGACACATGCAAATAAGGGTAATGGGAAGTTTAAGAAAGACACTGGAAAGTGGTGTGATTTCCACAAAATCCCTTGGCATAATATCGATGAATTTCACTTGAAATAGTCATTGGTGGTCGAGCTCAAAGAAAAAGAATCAAAACCTGACTCAGAATTTGGTTCAGAGCATAATAAAGGGAAACAGATCATCAATGTAGAACCCATTGTTATGATCGCAGCCACAACAATACAACTAGAAGAACCAAAGGAGCTTGAGGAGGGGGAGCACCTCTTCCACTCACGGATGTGGGTAAAGGGGACCCCACTACATTTCATTGTTGACAGTGGGAGTCAGAAGAACGTGATCTCATTCGAGGTTGTCAAGATATTGAAGCTACCAATGATGCCACACCCCCAACCATACACCATCACATGGTTGACCTAGGGATGAGACATTTGTGTTAGCCAGCAGTGTCACATGTCCTATGGCATCAAGCCCTTCAAGGATGAGGTAGTGTGTGATGTTTCCACACTTGAAGTCTGTGATGTTCTTTTAAGACAACCATATATGTGGAAACGTCACATTATATATGAGTATCGGCCCTGTAGTGTCATTGTTACTCTGGGAGGTCATCTCTACAGGGTACCAGAGGTAGCTCTAACTAATGCCACTCCATTGATCTCGAAAAAACAATGTTGCAAATTAATCTCTCAGACCACAAATTTTTCCCTCTTCACTATCCAATCCAACAATGAAAAAGAGGTCATTATGACCACTACAACCTTGGCCCAAGACGTTTCTATCGAGAAGAAGCAGGTCGATTAGATTGTAGAGGAGTGGGAAGTGAATGAGAGTCTTCCATGTGTTCAACATATTTCTATTGGCCACGACCCTTTTCAGGTGTGTTTGGGGTTCCAACCATCAACCCCCATTTATATAGCTTGTTTTGCCACATCTTCACCGACAGAGTCCTCCTACACTCAGACCAAGGAAGATCATGCAACCATATCGGTTGAATGGATCCAACACCTACAACAAGTTCATGACATCCTTCCATAGGAAAAGTACAAGAAGGACATCTACTTCAACAAGGAAAGTGACTCAACCAGGTTCAGATTCAACAGAATTTTCCCCATCTCTCGAGGGAACTTGATGCAATGGGGACCATTACTTTGTAAGGGGGGATGAATGATCCAGGTGGATCTCGGTAACCAACCACCTTTTACACTAAATCAACATTTCAATCCTATGGTTTTGATAAACCATTATATAGGGAATGTAATGTAATACCATATTCATTTGTTAATTGCAGACATCATGTAATGATTTTGTAGTGGTCTTATGTACATTCCTACAGCATAGCATTAAACCATTGGATCCTATTAGAGATCCATAGTTAAGCGCGCTCGGGCTAGAGTAGTATTAGGATGCGTGACCACTGGGGAAGTCCTAGTGTTTTACATGCCTATGCATTTTATAAAGTTAGATTGATTTATCCCACATGCATCATGGGAATTGTTCTCCTCTCACTCTCTCATATATAATTGAGGCAAAGGAGGCCATTTAAGTATGCAATGGAGTGTGATGTAAAGCTTCTTGTGAATGAAGTGTAACCAACATGTCTTTGTTTTCAGATATAAGCTACCCCATTCTGCTAGTTTGTGCTCTACAATGTTTTTCTACCTTATTCATTGATAGAAGTTGGGTTTCACTGTATTTATGTGTTCTCTACTATATTTTTTTGTATTTCATTGTTATATCTATGTTATATGTATTCCTTCATGTTGTTCTAAAAATGATCTGGATCAATGGTATCAGAGCAGTCTTCTCCTTGTCATTTCTCAGAGCAGGTCCCTAATGAGGTTAGGGTATAGAGAGTTGGGTATCGAGCTAGTTTCACTTGAGGACAACCTCTCTCTCCAACCCAAGCGACCTCCCATGGTGGAAGAAAAGAGAGATGAAAGAGCAGGAGATCCTTTCAAGACATTGCTCGAGGAATCCCTCATGCAACAGAGGAATGTGATGATGGAAAACTTCGCTCAGATCCTACAAATACTATCGATGCCGGCAGCCAAGGCATCTTCAAAAAGAAGTCATTTCAGAGGTGTGACACCCTTCAAGATACAAGTCAATTTTGATATTCCCTTATTTGAAGGTGAGATAGATGCAGATTCTCTAGAAAAATGGTTGAATTTTCTAGAAGGTTATTACTTTGTCCAAAAAATTTCCCAGAGTGAAATTATCACCTTCGCTCTCCTTAAATCCCTTCCCCATGTCAGAGCTTGGTGGGAAGGTTACTGGGAGAGATACACCGCAAGTGAATCTACACCATTCGGGAGAGAACCCACTTGGGAGACCTTTGTATATTCCCTAAAGGAGGATTTATACCCTATTGGAAACTATGATGACCAGTACATGAGATGGACAACTCTACGTCAGAAAAGAGACCAGACAGTGTCGGAGTACACTAACATATTTCATACCTTGCGCTCAAATTTGGGTATCAAATACTCTTAGAGGCACTTGTTTTTGAAGTATCGTAGTGGTATGCATAGGTACATCCAAACATAGATGGATTTCTTGGACATCTCCTCACTGGGAGTTGCTTATCGATATGCAGTTAAAATAAAGAAGAAATGCAAGCAGTGGAGTAAGCGGGAGTTCAAGTTTGAAAATACCCCACAACAAAAGCATGGCAAAGGAAACTCTAACTCACAGAAAAAGGACAGATCAACAATGAAGGCCAACCTTAAGAGATCCAGTCCAAGACACATGCAAAGAAGGGTAATGGGAAGTTTAAGAAAGACACTAGAAAGTGGTGTGATTTCCACAAAATACCTTGGCACAACACTGATGATTGTCGCTTGAAATAGTAATTGGTGGTCGAGCTCAAAGAAAAAGAATCAAAACTTGACTCAGACTTTGGTTCAGATTAATAAAGGGAAATAGATCATTGATGCAGAACCCAATGTTGCCATCGCGGCCACAACAATAAAACCAGAAGAACCAAAGGAGCTTGAGGAGGGGGAGTGCCTCTTCCACTCGTAGAGTTGGGTAAAGGGGACCCCACTACATTTCATTGTTGACAGTGGGAGTCGGAAGAACCTGATCTCAGCCGAGGTTGTCAAGATATTGAAGCTGCCAATGATTCCACACCCCCAACCATACACCATCGGATGGTTGAGCCGAGGATGAGACATTTGTGTCAACCAACAGTGTCGCCTATCCTATGGAATCAATCCCTTCAAGGATGAGGTAGTGTGTGATGTTTCCACACTTGAAGTATGTGATGTTATTTTAGGACAACCATATATATGTGGAAATGTCACGCTATCTATGAGTCTCGGCCCCGTAGTGTCATTGTTACTCTGGGATGTTATCTCTACAGGGTACCAGAGGTATCTCTAACTATTGTCACTCCATTGATCTCGAAAAAACAATGCCGCAAATTAATCTCTTGGACCACAAATTTTTCCCTTGTCACGATCCATTCCAACAGTGAACAAGAGGTCATTGTGACCACTACAACCTTGTCCCAAGACATTTTTATCCAACAGAAGCAGATCGATGAGATTGTAGAGGAGTAGGAAGTGAATGAGAGTCTTCCATGTGTTCCACACATATCTATTGGCCACGACCCTTTTCAAGTGTGTTGGGGGTTCCAACCATCAACCCCCATTGATATAGCTCTTCTTGTTGCATCTTTATCACCGAAGATTCCTCCTACACTCAAACCAAGGAATATCATGCAACTAGATCTATTGAATGGATCCAACACATCCAACATGTTTATGACATCCTTCTACAAGAAAACTACAAGCAAGACATCTACTTCAACCAGGAAAGTGACTCACGAAGGTTCAAATTCAGCAGAATTTTCCCCATATCCCAAGGGAACTTGACACAATGGGGACCATTGCTTCCTAAGGGGGGAGGAATGATCCAGCTAGATCTCGGTTGCCAACCACCTTTTCCACTAAATCAACATTTCAAGCTTATGGTTTTGATAAACCATGATATTCACCCTTTTGATAGGGAAAGTAATGTAATACAATCTTCATTTGTTAATTACAGACATCATGTAATGATTCCTAGTGGTCTTATGCACATGCTTGCAACATAGCATTAATGCATCGGATCCCATTAGAACTCCGCAATTAAGTGCATTCATGCTAGAGTAGTACTGAGATGGGTGACCTCCTGGGAATTCCTAGTGTTTTACATGCCTATGGAATTTTATAAACTTGTATTGATTTATCCCACATGCATCATGGGAATTATTCTCCTCTCACTCTCTCATATATAATTGAGGTGAAGGAGGCCCTTAAGCATGCAATGTATTGTGATGTAAAGCTTCTTGTGAATGAAGAATTGCCAACATGTCTTTCTTTTTAGAGTTGAGCTACCTCATTCTGCCAGTTTGTGTTCTACAATGTTTTTTTATCTTATTCATTCTTTTTAGAGTTGAGCTACCTCATTCTGCCAGTTTGTGTTCTACAATGTTTTTTTATCTTATTCATTAATAGAAGTTGGGTTTCACTGTATTTTTGTGTTCTCTACTATATTTTTGTGTATTTCATTGTTATATATTTGTTATATTTCTTCCTTCATGTCAATTTTAAAATAATACGGACCATGGGGTCTACCTTCTTTTGCTAGGATCAATTGCTTCCTAGCATGGAAACAACTCTTTGTTGTCAACACATGCTTACCAACACTCTATATCTTTAACAACATACATTGAATTCTCACCTTGTTGTGCAAACATAGCACCTTCTTCCACCTAAACATTTGATGAATCCTACACATGTATGGTTGTAGGTAATAATCATCAATCGACCATAGTCTTGATGGTGATGGAATGCCCTAAGATTTGGATGGTACAAGGACAAGGGGATTTCATTGACCTCCCTGCACCAATCTATGATATATCTCCAATAAGGGAAACTTCTTCTGGAATATTACAAACAACAATTAGAATGGGGTGACCTTGTTTGTTGGAATCAACTCATTGTCCTCTTCGATGGTGATATGGACGTCATGTGTTGTTATCACTCCTTGTAAAACTTCTTCTCCTTGATTTGGAGATTCAATGAGTTCTTTATCTCTCTTAGGCTTCACATTCCAAACTCTTCTCTTGGTCGTGCAATTTATGGGGTGAAGCTTAGGATGAAGTCACCAACACTTTTTTTCCTAATGTACACTCAGCTTGCAATGGTGGAAAAATATATTGGCATTGTTGTATGGACTACTTGTCATCCTCATTTTATCCCCTTACCTTCGAATTTGATGTTGGTTTGGGGAAGTGCTCTTGTCTTCCTCCTATGAAAACAATCCGATGTGTGGCATGTAGCTTGATTCTCCCGTCAAGATGTCTCAAAATGGCCTTTCTTCCCATGAAATGGGCATGCCTCTGTGTACCAATAGTTGGCAACTCGATGGCCTTTCTTCTTGAAATAGTGACAAACAAGGGATGCATTTGAGAGTGTAGGTTTTCACAGTTTGTCATAATGCCCATTGGTGTTTCTAGATATAAATTGTGTCAAAATTTTTGAAATGTTCTATGTTTTGAGTGGACGCTCCACCCATCGTCGGGGACAAAAGAAAATAATGATGTTAGAAAGGAGCGTTGATGTTTAGCTTTTAAATGAGATTTGATATCAGGCCATTGAGAAAGGTAAATAAATGAATTCATCAATAGCCATTGAGATAAACATTAAAATATTAAAGAGATGAAGTTACAAAGTAAAAAAAATTGTGGAGAAAAACAATGAGGGTAAAAATAAACGATGTGAAATATTAAATATAATATCAGGTACAAATCCAAAAATAATATTTTTATGAAATATTAGATAAAATACCAGAGTATGAAATAAGTATTGAATTAAACGAAAGAGTTAGATGAGGACATACACGAGAATATGATGAAGAACTTGACATTAAAATTAAAATGGTAATAAATTGAGGGAAGTTTGAATTTGGAATTATTAAGTAAGGGAGGGAATAAAAGCGTAAAGGGTTAAGAGACTTAGGAGGGATAAAAAGGAAGAAAATGAGAAATTGAAACTGAATTAGGTTTGATGGCCTAGGTGATGAATAATAGGTTTCCAGGATTGGTTGAGTTTGTAGTCGTCATCATGATTAAAGTTATTGGGATGTTTCTCAATTTCCAACGCTTTTCGAATGACGCAAGATGACTGATAGGGCTCTAAAGCTTGGATTTTGATTTGACAAATAAAATTAGATGTTTATATTTGAAGGAGTGTTCAACAATAGTTGACTTTGATATTTGATTGTGGTTGGTGTCAGTAATGTGTTCTTTGATACATTCTTTGAAGGATAGACCTGTTTGACCAATATAAGATTTGTCACAGGAGCATAAAATTTGGTAAACTCTTGGGCCAAGCATTGAATCAGATTTATCTTAAATCTATTATTTGTTTCTAATAACACCCACAAGTTGTTGAGACACCTTAGTCAAATTTAGGTTTATTTGGCTTTCTATGAATGCATGATCCAGTACCTTACCTTTTCCCACAACACTACACAAAGGTTTATTACATTCGGTAGTAACGAGCTTCGTATTCTTGGAAGGAGTATTGAGCGCATGCTCATTAGCCTATTTAGGGTTCTTAGGATCATCACCTCCATCACCATTTCCTGAATTATTACGAGTACTTTTGGAACTACTTCTAGTTTACGAGAAAATGGCATTCAACCATCTCATAATATTTGGGGTTAGGGACAAATGAAATTTGACTATTCCCTAGATGAGTCTTAGCATTTATTTTCCCCTTACATCCCTTGTCAGCGACAATATGTAAAGAATTATTCTGCAATTTGTGCATCCTCTCCACGATGGATTCACTCAGTAAACCTATGGCATAGCACATGCATTCATGGGATATTAAAGAATACCCTCAATTTTGTTTATACCTCTCAAAATTTTGTTGTGAAGGCCCCTTCCTAACCCATATTTACAAATAAAATAACCCATTATTTTCACCAAATATTGTAAGTATAGTTTTTTCTTAGACATTTTTTTACACCCCTTTTTATTTATATGACTAGTATATTGATCACAGTGTTTGGCATATGTCTCTAACATCTACTTTAAAAATGTTGGTTAGAATATGCTACTTGAGATTTAAGTCAAAATCATCAAACATATTCCTTAGGAATCATAAAACCATTTCATCTTTAGATCCCCTTATGAAATTCATGGTCATTTTCATTGTTTGTTCAAAGATTTTTATGGTTCATTGAGAAATTCTATAAGATAGTCCAGGACTACATATGTATCACCCTACTCGTGAGATGATTCACTTGTAATAAAAAAATCATAAGAGTGGATCTCCTCAATTAATAACTCGAGGCTCATCACCTCTTACTTCTAAGCTCGTGATTTCAATAAGAAAGGGAATTATAGCTTATCGAAGACCTATAAATTTCAGGAGGATAAAATAAGATGTTTTCCACACAATGTCATGAACACCTCCCAAGTATAGAATTTCTTAACAAATGAAAGAATTTCAAACTCTATGCAAATTTCTTTATTATAGAAACACTACCATCTCCAAAAAAAAAAGTGGAAATTCAAAATTTAAATTCAATGAGGTCATTCAACTAAAAACTCCTCTAATCAAAATCCCATAACAATATCCATTATTCTTAGGAAAGAATTTAGATATTTAGAGTTAGGGTTGGATGATTTTCCTCTTCTCCAGTATTAGTGTCTCCTAATTCCACGTGGCTTTACACCTCGGAATTTTGGTGGCCATACTAATGTTAAATTCTAAAGATCCATACTAATGTTAAATTGTAAATATATTCAAATTTCCAAGGATTTAATATAGTTTCTAGAAATTTTGGTAATTTATAGAGGAAAATAATTGTATCTTGTATAATTTGGGCAAAGAATTATAAAAAAAATTTGGAAATTGGCAAATCAATTTTTTGGAAAAAAACATGAAAATTTAGCCCCTAAAAATTTCCCTACCCACTACCTCCCATCCCTAAGATTTTTCTTAGTTGATTACCCCCACACCGCCCCCAAAAAACCACTAATATACATACCCCTAGCTTAATTTTTAAAACCCCCTCACCCCATTAATAATTTATCCAATATATTGAATTATCTTTTCACTATTTTTAATCCCCAGTTAGAACCCACGTTATATGATATCAATTTACTAGTGGATCCACTGTGATCCTCTTATCATGACTCAATGATAACATATATTGGATGCAACAGAGACAATTTACTCTATTTTGGACTCATATCACCTACAAGTTTGTAGGGAATGAATAAATTGAGAATATGAGAAAGATAATGTGCTATAAAGATATCATTACAATCAAGTTATAGCCAATTTAAAGAACAAAATTAATATTGCTAAGATAAAAACAAACTCTCGTAAAGTTCCTAATGAAAATGGATTATTGACTAGACTTTAAAATCCTATATATAATTTATGCGATAATAAGAAATTTGACAATCAAAACCAATATATAATTTATGTGATGATAAGAAATTTGACAATCAAAACCATTTTCTCTTGCAGTGCGTTGCCCACATAAACATTAGGTCATCTTTTCAAAACATTTGTAGCATTGTTGTTCCCCATAACTCATCAATCAACCCCCGGATGGGGTGTTAATGGAGTAATCACGAGGAAAAGATTGGGGTTTTCATCCCTTGCCACCCATCCATTACATTTCCGACAAGGGCACGTGGAGGGAAATCTTCCTCGTTATAAGAGTCAAAGAATAAAGATGATATGTCGTTTGGAATTTGTGAGGAGAACCATGGCCCCAACTCTTGGTAAAGTTGTTGATCGAGGCATTTATCGTCGAGGATTTCTATCAGTTACTCTATTAAATGATAAGATTATGGTGGGCAGGCCTGACGTGATGGAGATCACTTCCAGTGTTCAGTTTCTCTGGGCATGCGTCCACTAGAGGATTAATTCACTTGGGTTCTTTTGGTTGCAAGAGATTAGTTCATTTTCCTTCTCAACTGTTTTTGTTGGCTCTCTTTCCTTTTGAATGTTGAAGAAGAAGAAATTATTTTAACGTTCACGAGGTTGATAATAGCCTATGGGACAGACTGCCTCACACACACTGATGAGCTCCCATTTTGCATTTCATCCATTTTCCTGTTCAACTTGATGATGAGATCCCCCAATTTCTCCATTGTCCTCTCGCTGAATAGATTATCCCAAGAGCTAGCCGTCAAGATGCTTACATAGTTGTCCCTATTGTCTTTGAAGGCTTCACATTCTAAAATGAAATGTTTTTTCTATTTCCACTTTTCCGTAGGTGCAAAACATACACACCCTTTCTTCCCAAGCTTCCTTTGGTCTTTTCCAACGCCTGGTTTCACAACGGAGTTGATGGGAATTGGTTCTTAATTGAGCAATAAGCATTTTGGTTCTCCAAGATATATTGGCCCCTATGTATGCTTTTTGTTGATGATTGTAAGTGGGGTTAAACTTTTCAATATAATACTCTTTCTTTATCCCTACCCTTTATCCCAAGTTCGCTCATGGAACCTATCCATAACAAAAGCCTTTATCTCTTTACTGTTCGTAGGGCACATGTTCAAGTGAATATCCCATTTACTAAGCCATTTAATATTTTGCCGCAACCACGTCTTCTTTTTTTTGCACAAAATGTCATTAAAGACGACCTTAGGCCAACGATCATCTTCCATTTGTTCAATTCTTTTTAGATATCTTATGAGTCGCACTATAGAAATTGCTTCAATAGGAGCACCCCCCATTTCACTCAACATGATATCATAAGGGACTGAACTTTTAATTTTAAACTTGTTTGTAATCAAGTATTTTTTAATCTTCTCAATTTGCATCCATTGTAAGTCAGATGTATTGTTCACCCACACTTCACAACCGTAGAGAACCATCGAGATCACTAAAATCCCAAAGAGAGTTTGTGTAGTCTTCCAATCCCATAGCTCCGCCTCTCTGCACCTATTTTGGAAAGCATAGAACGCTTTCCAACCTCCCAAAGTTCTTTTATTTCTACAACCTTCCCAACTTAGATTTTTGTTGAAGTCAATTCCGAGGTATTTGTAATCTGCCACTTCTTCAAGAGTGTTGCCTTCAAAGTAGAACTTATGTTGATTATGCTTTCTTTTATTAGAGAAAACTACCACTTTCGTCTTGTTAGTGTTGACTTGCATCCCCACTGTTCTACAAAAATGCTCAAGGGAAATTAAGTGTTCTTGCAATCCAAGAGTAGATTTAGCAATCAAAATAAGGCAATCTGCATACAAAAGAATCATTATCACAAACTCGCCCAAAAGAGCACCATCATCGTCCTGTAACTTTAACCACTCTTCAAGTTTGTCTATATATAAACCAAAAAGGGTAGGGAAAAATGGGCACCCGTGCTTGACCCCAATATCGCTCCTAAAACTTTTGGAGATACCAACGGACGTTCTGATTTTGACTTTAACCTCCTCATATAGCATATGGACAGTTGCTCTAAGATGCATAGGAACCCCAAGTTCCTCCATTCTATGCCAAAGCTTATCTCTAGGGACCGTGTCAAAAGCTTTTTTGAAATCGACAAAGCAACAAAAGGCTTCCTCTTTTTTCTCCCACACTTTTTCAATGATGTGCCTTAGATTTATATCGTGATCAATCATTGAGTGATTAGGTCTGAAACATGCTTTCCCTTTAGCACGCTTATCTCCTTCTTCCACCCACTTGCTAATTCTCTTTTCTAGCATACTTCCAAATAACTTTGCGAACAAGGGGTTTATCATTATGGTCCTATAGTTGGAGGGATTGTTGACATCACCACTCTTGAAAAGTGGTATTGCTAAGCTCGTTGTCCAATCTGTAGGGAATCCCTGTTGAATGACGTTGTTGAAAATTTTCATAATGTGAGTGCAAGAGTTTTTGATCCCCACTTTAGATATTTTGCTTGGAATTCAACTAAATCTTTTGTTTTCCCAACACCCAACTTTTTGATACCCACCTCAATCTCTTGCACGGTGAAGAGCTTGGTAGTAGTGTTGACCAAGGGAGGGGGGTCAACCTTGGGATCTTGCTCATAAAGTTGTTTTGCATACTCGAACCATTTAGAAGCTGTGATATTATTTTCGGTTTGTTTCTTTCTTGTTTGAAGTTCCTTCCAAAATAACTTGGGGTTATTTTTCCCCAAGAAGATTAGTTCCTCCCTCCTTGAGATCACGAAATCAATTTTTTTCTTTCTTACAATTTGCTTGTAGGATTTTATGTTTATTTATTTCTGGTTTGATTCTTTCAAAGTTTTCTTTGTTGTTTTGCATTCCTCATCAAACCAAGCATTAACCGAAAAACAATTTGTTTCAGATTTCCTATTTTTTGCTCTTTGCATTTTGTGAGAGCGCTTTGAATTAAATTTGTTAGCTCATGACTATGGAGGCCTAGGGACATAATTTTCTCCTTGTTAAACACCCTCTCTAGCGCTATATTGAAGGTATTACAGTTTTTTTTGGTCAAAATAATTATTTCCTTTGAAGGAGGTTGTTGAGTGCACTGATTTTTTGTCCCATGTTGTTGTTGTTCAACTCAAGTGAAACTTAAATAGATCGGTCTATGATTAGATTTCAACTCCTACAGTTGTTCACCAATAAAAATTCCTCCATTTTCTCACACAAGCCATGCGAGCAAATTGCATAGTCTACTACACTTGCACCATTGTAGGTATTGCAGGTGAAATTGCCAGAATTTGCCCATCTAGCCAACCCATTACAAATGACTAAATCAAATGTCCCACATAGAGTAAGCAGTTGCTCCCCAAAAAGGTTGCAGCTTTTGTTGTCCTCTGAAACTCTTGTCCATTGATGATTTCTTTCTTCTGTAAGTCAAATGGGATTGTAGTCTTCCTTACAATGAAGAATACTAGCTTGTTCACTTGCTATCCTAGCATTGAAATCGCCCACTATAAGGACTTCACTTAGTTGAGAGTACGTTGCAATATCGTTTTTTAAGGCTGCAAAGGGGTCTTTGTGGTCAAGCCCCCTTCTTTTGTAAGTTTTTGAAACTTGTGGAGCAAAATAACATGCTGCAATTCTGATGATGTTTCCATTTTCTGATATTTTAAACCAAATGGATTGTTTATTTGAGTCTTCTCTTTCTAACTGAATGAGATGACCTTTTTTTTTCCTCACTAAGACCATGATACCCCTGTCCTTTACCATTCTCAACTGCCTTGTTCCAATCTTCATATACCCTTCAAATAGAGGTGTCTTGCACCCTTCATGCTCATGTGTTTCCAAGAGACAAATTATGTCTCTATCTTCTGCTATAAGTCCTCACCCAGGTCCCACCTCCAAGGATAACCTCTACAGTTGCAACAAACGAGTCTTAAGGAATTTTGGGTATAATCTGATTGCTATTTTTTTTTGGCCTACAATACTCAAAGTTGACTCTTTCCCCATTTGCCCATACTGGCCTTGTTGCATAGTTTCCCCATACTGGCCTTGTTGCATAGTTTCCTGGTAATGAATTTGTTGTCGCTTCTTGGCTACCACTACCACCTTGCTGTGAGGGAACGTGGAAGGGTTCGTCGTGGTAGGGGCTCATCTTGGCGGGGTGGTGCTCCGTTCAAGGCTTACGGTCCGACTGCAGAAGAGTTCAAGCAGGAAGCTATAGATATGTCAATGGGTGGTGTTGCAGAGAGTGGGGATACATGCAGCCAAATGATGAGGATACCATTGTTTGGGGCTGTAGAGTGGAATGGGTAGAGGAGATGGATGTGCCCCTGGGGGAGTTTGAGGTTCACTGTGAAGCCAAGAGCAAGTACCGTAATGAGAAGAAATCCCTTCCTCCTGAAGGATCCCGAAAGATGATTCCATGCGAGGACTGCATAGAGCCCACAGAATGCAGATTAGCGGAGGAGCATCTGAAACTCATCTTTGAGGTGAGAGGGGAGGTGGATGATTTGAAGTTCAAAGCGGAACAATTGGACGCGAAGCTATCTCTGCCAATTGTACGCCAATCTATCTCTGTTGATGGACTTATGCTCCCGTCTCTCGGCTCATCAGCATGCTCAGAATCTGGATCTCCAGGGCGTATCCCAGATACGACTATCCCTTTGCCGGAAAGTCGTTCCATCAGCCCACGGGGAGCTCTTGTAATATCCCAATTTTTACTGCTAGAATTATTTGTAAATAAATACTTCTATAAACAAAAGCTGATGTACTTTAGAGAAGCCAAAGTGCCTTGATCCTTGCTAATTTATTTACAGGGTAGAAATAGGATTTCAGTATCTCTGGGAAATGGGCACAAGGATCTGAAATTTAGTTGTTGTTCTGGAATACTCATCCTGTGAGTATAAGATTTATATCTTCTACAATTCTGGGTATATTCCAAATATTTTGCCCCTAACAACCAATACACTTGACTCTGAAACTTGATATTTCCTCTTTTATTATTTATCTTAATAAATTCACTATGAGAATCATTCAAGATACCAAGCTTTTGTTATTTTATATTTTACCAAAGTCATTCCTAAATGCTTGCATTTTTTCTAGCAGAGAAGTTTTCATATGTAATTAGATTGTTGGTGAAGCTTTTCAAAGGCTGGTATAAAATCTCGATCTTTTGGGGAAGAAAGGGAAACTCACTTATCAATAATTGATCATTCTTGATTCTAACAGATAAATCTAGTATGATGTCCAAATAAGGTGTCGCATTTATCTTAATTTTCTTTGATGTACATGAGATAATCATAGGACAGACTGGACGGAATTTGGTGCAAGACTTTGGTTGTGTAAGTTCTCAGTCTAAATTTATTCAGATGAGCTCTTATGTTTCTTCTTTTGTTGATGTTTATGAATCTATCATCTCAGAAGATCCTTCCTAACATAATTTAAAGTTCACTACTTCCATAGATCTTATGGTTCAAACAGAGTCCACATTATTCTAAGCAGGACTTTGATTTCATCAGTATAATTGAAAATGGGCAATGTTCCACTGTCCTTATTATGAGCATAAAAAAAACTCCATGCTGACCATTTTGTGATAAATTAATTGAGACAAAAAAATCAAAAGCCAGAAGTTGAGGATGACATGTAGTTTTTGGGATTACTAAATTGCACTGGTATTCAATGTTATGTCTGATATTTTGGATACTGTTTTGAACAGTTTTTTAAGAGATGGTCATTGCATTGAAAGCAGAATGCAAACATGCATTTTAGTCCTATGATTGGGCATTTCAGATCTATAAGGTTGCAGGACATTGCAGAGACACGATTGTAGTTCACATTATTTGTCACCAAGATGTGCATATGTGAAGTAATTGTTGATGTGGAGAACAAAAACCGGGAGGTACTTGAAATTGTTAAAATTTGCTACCGAGGTGAAATCAAAATCAGAAATTACATCAGTTGTGATACACAGAATTAAAAGTCAAAGTTCAGAAATACCATTGGCACATGAATGTAATTCTCAAACAGGAACTTTGGGTTCATACAGATGTTTATGGTTGCTAGATTTTAAGTTTAGACAACCATTTCTTGATTAGGCTTCACTGCTGGAGAGATTGTGTTTTCATTCCACATGATGCAAAGTATGAAAAAATAGAATGCCTTGTAGCATATGCAACAAATATAACCATTGGGAAATTTTGTACGACACACATTTCTTCTTGTAATGTCTTTTTCAAGTTTGTAGTGTATTTTTAAACTACTTTGGTGATGCATGTAGTTGCACTGATTGAAATAGGAACTCCATTCCATGATTGATCCATTGTTCTGACAATTGGTGAAGCTTTCCATACCAGTTATGGATTCTTAAGTTGTTAGTTGTATGGTATTAAGACAATACAATACCCTTCCATTAGAAGCCTTGACAGGATCATAAATATACTATATACTAGAAACAAAATCTCCAATCTAAGTTGTTGTAGAAGATGCAGAGTTTTCACCACTGGGCACTATTCATTATACCAATGGTATCTCTCACAGGCGGAATGTATTGTAGAAAGATAATTTATGCTACTCCAAAATAGGGAAAAACTCAGATGTTGCTAGTTTAACAAGACCTAGTAAAGATGAGGTGCAAGTTAATGGTACTTTTGCAGACATTGGGTATCCCTTGTACATTCCATATTTTTTCACATAATATTGATGTTAAATTCCCTTCTTCTATTAGAAACGGTCTAGAGACAACATATTCATCTAAAAAGGGACTGTGAAATAAATGGACATTGATATCTATTATTAAAAGGAAACTTTGTAGGGCAGATGCATTTGAGAAAGGGCAATCATCTATCTCGAAAGACTCTGCTGGAAACAAACAAGAGCTAGGAAGTTGCTATGTTTTGTTCATACATGGATTGGATGATGATCTGATATTGATAAGGCTTGGAGGCTAGGTCATAGCTTCCTTTGCATAGTGTACTTCACTTATGGGGTAGTGGCAGAGGACCACACTCTGTTGTATCTTTCTTATTTATTCAAGATATGATTCTCCATTTGGGTTCTGATTGTTTTGACTCTTTCCTGAAAAGTATCTACAAGGTTTTTGCAGTAAACTACAAACTTGTCAACACAGTAAACCTTCAACAAATTGAGTTCCTAAAGAAATATGTTGTGGAAGTCTATGGAGTGGACTTGTCGAATGCTTATCAACATGTATTTGCATTCATTAATCAGTTGGGAATGGTTTTATGACATGCTCTGACATCAAATAACAAGTGAATGCAGATGAGGTATTAGGACAACAAAAGTGAAGGTGTAATACACTTGTAACTTGAAACATCAAGTATGGTATTTGAAATAATTAGAATGTTAGTAATGCATATATGATGAATGATAGATGCATTCCATTTGAAATGACTGATAACTGAAAGTGGTTGAGTTATTAGTGTGAAGTGTATTCTGAGACCACTTCATGAATTGTTGTAAATGTTGTAGTAGATATATTATATGCATGAATACTCACAATTGTTTGGGTGATTGAAAGTTCAAGTTGCAGGTAGAATGGTCTTTGTATGGCAATGGGTGTAAGTCCATAATGAAGATTGGGTGCTACCACATGCAAGAGACAAACATTATGAGAAAATTTCCATACTTGTAAAATATGTTTTCTGTATGAGACGGGTTTGAAACAAAAGTTTTCTGATTAAAGTTATTATTTTGATATCTCGTGGTAATTGTGTGTATATGTTATAGGTGAGATGATGGATTTGTCCAAAGAGGACAGATGATGGATGTCGAGCTGGAAAACACAGTAAAGAAACCACTGCGGTGACACTAGAGCCCTATGATATGCCATGATCCCTATTGAAATGTGATATGGTATGTTAGAGCAAGTCAGGGGATGCCTTGGTTGTAAGACTCTATAAGTCTAGGTACTTTCCCGTTGCGAGGAAGCCTTGGAAAATGATGGATCGCATGAGGGACTGTGTAACAGATAAGGGGATGCATGAGCCTAGAGGGTGAGTGACTGTGCGGAAGAGGAGGCTTGAATGAATAGCATACTACCTGCGATCAAGAGTGCATTGGGTGTGTCGACTAAAACAGTGAGTTGGGTTCTATCTATGGCAGCCATATTGATCAAATACATATTCATACAAATAAGTATTGACCTTTATCTTGTGGTATGAATATATATGCTTTAGTTATGAAATTAATGTAGACAGATTGGAAATTCATGTTGATGAAATACTTAATGATTAGAAGTGTCTATGTTATGCATGCTTATATTGATGACTGATATACGTATAAGTTGAAATGCTGAAGTGTGGAGGTGTACAAAGACAATGAAGAAGATGACATTGCAGGTATAGCTAAAGAATGATGACATGACACTGCTACAATAAAGAACACCGAGGACGATGTTATTCCAAGGGGGAGGGGATCTAATATCCCAATTTTTACTCCTGGAATTATTTGTAAATAAATACTTAAACACTTTGAAGTTTGCATGATTACTTTATAACTATGGTACACTAACTCCATGGGTTAGATATACCATGGTACTGTGAATATTGTACACCCTTTTGTTTTGCAATTAATAAAGATCAACATCAAGATCAACTGAGTTTGAGCGCCTATAGGGGCTATGATACCACAAGAGGAGAAAGGTGAGGGGGTTTAAGGGGGGTTTAAGCCTAAATCATCTACCTAATGTTGAAAGATAAAAATGAGTCAAGAGGAGTGGAGGAAACAAACTCCTCAATCTAAGCCACCATTTCCTAAATTTTAGCAAATCGTCTCCCCTACATTCTTGGAACTAGGAAGAGAAGTTGAGTTTGAATTCTTTAGCCATGATGCATGAGGGAAATTCGAATGGGGAGGAGAGAGATGTTAGTAAAGGAAGGGGGAAAAGAGTTTTGAGGGGTTAGACATGGAGAAAAGAGACTTATGCCATGATAGACCAACCAACCATGAATGGAAGCTTGTAGACTTGAGAAAAAACCAAGAAATCATGAAAAACTATGTTGAAACTTGAGACAACAGCCTAGACCTTCTATGCACACACTGAATAGCACGAGAATGAGTAGTTTCTGAGGTAATTGACAACAGAGAAGGAGGTGCTCCTTGTGTTGTGTGGGGTAGGTATGTGGGTGTTTTAGTGTTGCTCTGTTGTCAAGAAACCAATAGTAGAAAACATTGATTTGAATCCAAAAATTTCAAAGTTAATTATCCCTACTTCGCCCTAGTGGTATCATAGCCCAGCTAGGGGGTAGCGTCCGCTATGGATTTTCCTACGGTTGGGTGGAAATCACTTGCTCAGCTAGTTTTTTTATCTTCAGCATTCAAAAGATAAGTAAAAACGTTGTTCCAAATCATAAAATGGTTTTTAAAATTTTAGATAAACACTGCGTGTTACCTTTGTTAAATTATGTCACTGGTTTCCAGTTAAAATTGTTCTGGAATTTATATACATATGTGTTTTTACATTTGTCATTTTGTCTCTGGTCCCTGAGCGTTTCTATTGCTTCAAACTTTGTCTCAATCTATTGAAAAATTCTTGTAGATTACTAATGTACAATCATGATTGAAATAAATTCTAGGACATGTACCTCCGTTATTGATGCATGTGAAACGTGATTTTTTTTTTTTTCTCTTTTTTATTATGTTCATTGTTGAAAACTTAGTTTTCTTTATGGTTAATTTGTGTTTCTTTATTACAACTCTTCTTGACTGAATTGGCTCTCCAAGTCGTCAAATTTGATTGATTATATAACTATAATGATTGCATATCCCTTCATTTCACAGCTTCAAAGATGTTTGATTACGTATCCCCTACTGCTTCATCATTTTCACAAGATGATGAGATAATTGAGTGGCACTCAAAGATATTACTTCACTATCCAATAAGGTTTGTTGATTAGAATGTAGCTCAGACTAGGGATTGGTTTTGACATTATATCAATTTTTCTTCTTATGTTCAGTCTTATGAGCAATACTCAATTGACTTCTTGCCCCCTTTAGATAGGTCAAATTGACTGGTTTTAGCAAAGGCCTGGTGCGGGTATGACAACATGGGTATGTTTCTTGAGCATGGAGTAGCATAGATTAGTAACTACTGCCACCAAGATCAGGCCCTCCTCTGTTGTAATTGACCCAATTATGAAGGAAAGGTTTGCAGGGTTACCTTTGTTCTACCTACTTTGTCAAATTAGTCCAAGACTACTGCTACATGGGTCCCTTCAATGTGTCAGGAGATCTATCCCTTCCAACAATATTTCTTCTAACTACCCTGAAACAGATAGCGAGAATCTCTTTTCAAAATGTGACTCAGAAGGTGAGTATTGCATTATTTTAGTGGTCTATTTTGTTTAGTTCCAACGATACAGTAAAATAGAATAAATATCTACTTGAGCGCCCTTCCTCAAGAGTAATAAATTAGTCTTTAGAAGCAGTAATTTGGATTATGTTCCTTTCAATTGATTGTCATGAAATTGGGTGTTTTCTGCATTATATCTCTCCTTTGATAGAGTCTTGACTGCTAGATATTCTTGTTTTACAAATGATTAAATCAACCAGACCTCAAATCCTATCAAAATTCTGCCATTCTACAGGTTACACTGTTGTTTGATGGTGTAAGCAGGTCTGCGATCATACTTCAAATAATTCCATAAACTGTGGACTTAAACCAGACTTTAGGGATTGAGTAATGCCTGCATATCATGAGGAATAGTTCAACGACAATGACTTTAGCAGAAAAATGAAAGAAGCTTCAAAGGGTTTAGAAATTCTCATTGACGTGGAAATGAGTGGGCTAAAAACCTCTTGAGAAATATTCATGACATTGTTACTTTGCATTGAAATTTTCATCTCTAAAGTTGATCATTGCAAGAATGTGTTAATGGAGAATCTATACAGGAGTAGTTGTGTTTCTTTCCATTCTCTTTTATTTTAGCACTCTTTACATTTAATGATTGAAATTCTGTTTTGGGGATTTGTGAATGGTGTGGAGAGTTGAAGTTTGATTTATTCTTACATTGCAAATACTGGAGATTCTAAAAAAAATAGTGTAAAATTTATGCAAGAAAAGGCATGCTTTGGCATTATTCTATGGTGTGAAATGTTTGAATTATTGGAGTTGCAAAACCATGTAGAGGGCAGTGAGTTTTATAACAAAAGACTATTATTTCAAGATTTCCATTGCCCAAATTTCATGCTTAAGCTTGCATGAACATGGTTTCTTCATTTGGAAGGAATTTTATTTATTTAAATGACATACCTGCATTTTGTTGTATATTCTATGAACAATTTCCAATGACGTTTCTTTCATCAAAAGTATCTCATGTGAAGAGCAGTTATTGTTTTTATTTTATTACGAAGACTTCTAGTTTTCACTACATAATAACTTGGGACTGCCAGCTTTCTTGTTATATAGCTATCTAACCTCTTTAGCATTAGGAGTTTGTTTAGGCACATATCGAGACAAATGGGCTGAAATAAAAACAAAGATGGGAAAATAACTTGATACAAAGAGTCGTGTGCCATCAAAATAAACTGAAAAGCAAAGTTGTTTAATTTATCCTTTGAAAGCATACATTTATCTTTAATTTTGTAGAAGGAAGATAAAACAATATTCAAGGTGAAGGGATTTGACTATCATAATAGAGCAGTTTCAAAAATGATATGCCATATTAATATTTATTTTCTCCATCATATTGGGTTTTTTTTGTTTATGAGTTAAGTAACAAAGTAAAAAAATTATTATGTTTTTTTTTGTTATAAATGTTCGTCACTTGCGGGGTTAGTCTTTCAACCGTTGGCTAAGAAACCATAACCCAGGGGCATTTAAGCTGTCAAAATCACTCGAGAATCGCACCCCGCCTAGGCCGTACCAACCCTACATGATTGGATTTTTGGGTCTCTCCTCCCGACTAAACACGTCATAAGGGTATTGAACTCAAGTCACCTAACAAACAAAACCCGCACCTTAATTGGTTGAGCTAGCGAGAATTGACAACCAAATTCCATCTAGGGGTACCCCTCTCCTGTGATTTCAACACCCATAAAAGTGTTTGTTAGAGGATCTCTGGAACTAGGGTTTATCTCAGTGAGGCACAATGCAAATCCGACATAGGGGGTAAAATTTCAAAGCCCCTTGTGTCGAGCGATTGTGGGCACCGTGGTCGTGTGGGTGTTGTTCATACACACCTTTTGGAGCTTACGAAAATTAGTTACGTCACCCGGTTGTGATTTTGTGCCCCCAGGACAAATTGTCATTGTGTCCCTGAATGGCTTCAGGAGGTGAGTTGCAACTAGCCATAGCACCCAAACCATGCCTTGGATCGACGAAATGCCAATTTTGTTGGATACATGGCACCAAATTCCAGCTAGGGGGACCCCTCTCCTGTGACTCCATCACCCAGAAAAATATTTGTTAGAGGATCTCTGGAACTAGGGTTTAGCTTAGTGAGGCACAATGCAAATCTGACATAGGGGGTCAACTTTTAAAGCCCCTGTGTCAGGCAATTGCAGTCACCGTGGTCATGTGGGCGTTGGTCATATAGACCTTCCAGAGCTTACGAAACTCAGTTACGTCACCTGTTTTTTATTCTATGCCAACAAACCAAATTGTCATTGTGTCCTTGAATGGCTTCAAGAGGCGAGTTGCAACTCGCCATAACACCCAAACCGTGACTTGGATTGATGAAACACCAGTTCTGTTGGACTCCTAGCACCATATTCCAGCTAGGGGGACCCCTCTCCTGTGACTCCGTCGCCCAGAAAAGTGTTTGTTAGAGGATCTCTGGAACTATGGTTTAGCTTGTTATCGCACAGTTTGTAGTTTAGGTCAAAGGCTAAAGGATAGAGGCCAAACTGGCGTAACAGGAACTTTCCCCACCCAATGTCACCTCAATGGAGAGGTTCTTTCTATTTAGGGAGGTTAACCCAGGGGAGACGTCCCCAGCAACCTAGGGTTTTGAAGAGGCAAAGGTATAAAGTCAAGATTAAATTTTCCCTCTCATAGGTTACCACCAAGGTCAGACAGTCCGGCTAATCAGTCAATGAAGAAGTGTATACCCAAATGAAAACACCTTCCTGGAACAAGACAACAATAATACAATATATATGCAGGCTATAACTCAATGGGTTAGTACTTCAATGACTATCTGCTATTAATTAATAAGCAATGCAAAAACAATAGATATCAATGAGGTCAATGTTTTATCAAGTAGCTATGGAAAAAGCATCAATTCATTAATAACTATCCAGATGATCAAGCCAACAATGTATCCAACCAACACTTTACTCAATAAATGCTTTAAATCATCATTCAATTGCTTATCATTAAAAATGGTTGCGTCAAGATGGATTATTCAAGGGTGACGTCAGCCTTAATTAGGTTAGTTTGTTAGTTAGGGTTTCAAAATTCAAAGTTTTGAGAGTTGTTTTGGACACTAGGACTTCAACGTTGGAGGCTAAAGATCAGTGCCTTAGGGTATATGGAGTCAAACAAGATAAGGGCACAAGGTTTTGAAAGGACGAAGACTTAAAGACAAGAGGGAAGGGTTCTAAAGTGCTGCAAAGGCAGGGCTCTAGAATCAAAACCCTAGGGGAAAGAGGCTCACTTCGGTGTTTCTTAAGCAAGGCCTCGTGCTCTTTCCCCCTTCCTTAGGTCAACTTGGAAAAATGGCTAGCATAAATGATAAATTTAACTAAAGGATGAGGAGAGAGAAAGTGTTGTAAAGACAAGGCTTTCAAACCCTAGAAGATGATGGCCCTAGGTGTAGATAACCTAGGCCTAGGACATCACCCCCTTTTCAACCTATAAAATTCAATGCTAGCTTAAGGGAAGAAGCAAGATGAGTGTAG
>ML821376.1:121276-135154 GCA_009831015.1 Picea engelmannii
AATTCTTTCTCATCTTGAGAAATCCCTTCTTCCGATGCCATCTTCTCACTGTGAGAAGCTCTTTTTCTCAATCCAATTAATGGATTCTCTGCAACAAGCTCGCCTTCACCACGCTGTAGCATTTCCTTGGTTAACATGCAAAACTCAAATCCAAACGTCAACTAGCTCTGATACCACTTGATCCGTCGGATCTTTTAATGACTTATGGTTGAGTTTTAATTTTGCATGCATTAATTAACCATTTGAGAAACTTAGTGAAGGAATGAGGAAAGAAGAGGAATTATGACAGCCATATACACATTTGCAGATCTGAAATGAAATAAAAGACAGCAAACCATAACACGTAGATTGATAACGGAGTTCGGCACAACTTTGCCTACGTCTCCAGGCCTTTTCTCTGTGGGGGAGGCTTCTTTATTTCTGTTCAAAAGCTCAAACATACATCGCTGCAATGCCAAATGGCTACAAGACTGATCTAGTCATGTTCTTCTAGATCTCTAGAACCATACAAAGAAAACGGCACGCAAAACAGACGTCCAGAGCTCCCAGAAATGGTCCGACAGCGTCTCCTCCTCAAAAGCTTCTCTACCTCAAAATGGCTTTGGCTTGGCTTCTCCTATGCATAACTCTGCTCTGAATGCTCTCAATGATGTCTCCATGGCCTCAAACAGGCCTGGGTTATATAGATGGGAAGGTATTTTCCCATCTCCAACTTCCTCTAAGAATTTAGGCTCCAAAACTACCCAATAACTCCCAAAAATCATTAAAATAAGCTTAATTAACCATAAAAAACCCAAATTATAGTTATAAAACCCACTTTTAATAAAAAAATCGGGCTTATCCCCTCCATCCACATGCGCGCCCCTTTGGCATGGTCACATGACGTAATGTGGCCAAGCGCTAGCCCAAAGGGCTAAGCGCTGGCCCCTGTCTCGCTAGCTCCCTTTCCGCATGGCCAAGGGTCACACGGACACATTCAATAGAACCACGAACTAAAATAAAAAGGTGGTTAGAACCATTGCAACCGCGCGCCAACCGTTATTGGCATACAACATATGTTACGGTCACATACAATGGCTGTGTGACCGCGGGCTAATTCTCCATAAAACTCACGCGCTCTGTGTATAGAACGGTCGTATGGTGTACAATACAACCATGGGCCGGGGCTAAGCCCCGGCCCGACCCCCCGCCAACATGCACATAACTCTAACTTATATAATTTTAAAAACATATATTTATTAAGAAACAATACATGGCGCGTTGGTAGGGAGACCATTGCTAAAACTATACATGGTGGGGAGGTCCGAGGGTCGAACCCCACAGACTCCATAACAATTTTTAAACAACCAACCAATTCCAGGGTGCCAGGTGGCAGCCCATGATTAGGCCATGTGGCACCCAATCGTTTGACCATAATATGCCACGTGTCGCCTCCCAATTCGACCACGTCAACCAATAAATGACTGTCACGTCACCAGCTGCCCTGTCAGCGTACTCACGCCATGTCACTTGTACAGACATGCCACATCACCTGTACGGTTTCTGCCACGTCAGCCTGTATAGACTGCCCAGTCAGCATTTTTTTTGCCTGTTTGACTTTTTGGACAGAACGCGATATCTTCTCCATACGGAGCCCGTTTGAAAAAGTAAATATATCGTCGAAATCAGGAAGACGAGATGGACGCAATGGCATAGGTTTCGTCACATTCCAAGCACTTTCATTTTTGAGCATTTTTCAAGCCCTGTCAGACTTCTGGATCCAATTTCGGATCACTAGGGTACCCTGCCAATCCTCCCAACCATGGTCAAGTGGGTTAATGTAAGATCCAAGCAGTCATCAGAAATAAAATTAATTTGATGCATATATCTGAAGGTTATAATGATCAAATATGGCACATACCATGATACCTGGACCAACTACCTCATGGAGCAAGAGTCTTCTCCGATACAAGTCCAAGCCGAAGGTGATGGATGTTATTGTTGTTGACAGGATAAGTCTGATGAAGAAGAAGAAACATGGGCCCTCCAAGGCCATGCTCAGGTCAATCCTTCTCTCGGTACTCCATGTCTAGGACCTGTGGGCCTCGAGACATGATCTCCTAATTTTCCCTAGAAATCGTGGATAACATAGCTCAGTGAGGCACAATGCAAATCCGACAAAGGGGTAAAATTTCAAAGCCCCTATGTCGGGAAATTGTGGGCACCATGGTCGTATGGGTGTTAGTTATACAAACATTCTGGAGATTATTGAACTCAATTACGTCGCCCGATTTTGATTTTGTGCCCACAAACCAAATTATCATCGTGTCCCTGAATGGCTTCAGGAGGCAAGTTGCAACTCGCTATAGCACCCAAATCGTGCCTTGGATCAACGAAACACCAGTTCTGTTGGACTATTGGCACCAAATTCCAGCTAGGAGGACCCCTCTCCTATGATTTCGTCACCCATAAAAGTGTTTGTTAGAGGATCTTTAGAACTAGGTTTTAGCTTAGTGAGGCACAATGCAAATCCAACATAGGGGGTCAACTTTCACAACCCTTGTGTCGGGTGATTGTGGGTATCTTGGTCACATGGGAGTTTCCCATAGGGACCTTCCAGAGCTTACAAAACTCAGTTAGGTCGCTCGATTATGGTTTTGTGCCCCCAGACCAAATTGCCATTGTGTCCCTGAATGGTTTCAAGAGGCGAGTTGCAACTCACCATAACACCCAAATCGTGCCTCGGATCGATGAAATGCTAGTTCTGTTGGACTCCTAGATCGAAATTCTAGCTAGGGGGACCCCTCTCCTATGATTTCATCGCCCAGAAAAGTGTTTGTTAGATGATCTCTAAAACTAGGGTTTAGATCAGTGAGGCACAATGCAAATCTGACACAGGGGTCAATTTTCAAAGCCCCTTGTGTTGGGAGAATGTGGGCACCATGGTCATGTGGGCATTCGTCATACAGACCTTCCGAAGCTTACAAAACTTAGTTACGTCGTCCGGTTGTGATTTTGTGCCACCGAAACAAATTTTCATTGTGTCCATGAATGGCTTTAGGAGGTGAGTTGCAACTCGCCATACCACCCAAATAGTGCTCCGGATCAATGAAACATCAGTTATGTTGGACTTCTGACACTGGATTCCAGCTAGGGGGCCCTCTCTTGTGATTTCGTCACACAGAAAAGTGTTTGTTAGAGGATCTTTGGAACTAGGGTTTAGTTTAGTGAGTCACAATGCAAATCCAACACAAGGGGTCAACTTTCAAAGCCCCTGTGTCAGGCGATTGTGGGCACCATGTTCATGTGGGCATTGGTCATACACAGCTTCTAGAGCTTACAAAACTCAGTTATGTCACTCGGTTGTGATTTTGTGCCCCCGTACCAAATTGTCATTGTGTCCCTGAATGACTTCAAGAAGCAAGTTGCAATTGGCCATAGCACCCAAACCGTGCCTCGGATCGACAAAACGCCAATTCTTTTGGACTCTAGGCACCGGATTCCAGCTAGGGGGACCCCTCTTCTGTGATTCTGTCACCCAGAAAACTCTTTGTTAGAGGATCTTCGGAACTAAGGTTTAGCTCAGTGAGGAACAATGCAAATCTGACACACGACGTCAACTTTAAAGTCCCTTATGTCGGGCGATTATGGGTGTCGTGGTCATGTGGTCGTTGGTATTACACACCTTCTAGAGGTTACAAAACTCAGTTACATCGCCTGGTTGTGATTTTGTGCCCCCGGACCAAATTGCCATTGTGTCCCTGAATGGCTTCAGGAGGCGAGTTGCAACTGGACATAGGAACCAAACTGTGCCTTATATCAATAAAACTTCATTTTTGTTGGACTCCTGGCACTGGATTCTAGCTAGGGGCACCCCTCTCCTATGATTATGTCACCTAGAAAAGTGTTTGTTAAAGGATCTCCTAACTAGTGTTTAGCTCAGTGAGGCACAATGCAAATCCGACAAAGGGGGTCAAATTTCAAACCCCCTATGTCGGGAGATTGTGGTCACTTTGGTCGTGTGGGCGTTGGTCATACACATCTTCTGGAGCTTGCAAAATTCAGTTATGTCGCTCGGTTGTGATTTTGTGCCCCCAGACCAAATTGTCATTGTGTCCCTGACTAGCTTCAGGAGGCAAGTTGCAACTCGCGATAGCACCCAAATTGTGCCTTGTATCGATGAAACGCCAGTTTTGTTGGACTCCTGACGTCAGATTCCAGCTAGGGGGACCCCTCTCCTGTGATTATGTCGCCCAAAAAAGTGTTTGTTAGAGGATCTTCAGAACTAGGGTTTATCTCAGTGAGGCACAATGAAAATCTGACACAATGGGGTCAACTTTCAAAGCCCATGTGTCGGGATATTATGGGCACCGTGGTCATGTGGGAATTGGTCATACACACCTTTTGGAGCTTACAGAACTCAGTTACATCGCAGGATTGTGATTTTGTGCCCCCAAACCAAATTGTCATTGTGTCCCTGAATGGCTTCAATAGGTGAGTTGCAACTGGCCATAGCACCCAAATCATGCCTCAGATTTCCGAAACGTCAATTATGGTGTAATCGTGGCACCATATTCCAGCTAGGGAGACCCCTCTCCTATGATTCTATCGCCCAAAAAAGTGTTTGTTAGAAGATATTCGGAACTAGGATTTAGCTGAGTGAGGCACAATGCAAATCTGGCATAGGGGGTCAACTTTCAAAGCCCCTGTGATGGGTGATTGTGGGTACCGTGGTTGTGTGTTCATTGGTCATACACACCTTCCAGAGCTTATAGAACTCAGTTATGTCGCCCAGTTGTGATTTTGTACCCCTAGACCAAATTGTCACTGTGTCCCTGAATGGCTTCAGCAGGTGAGTTGTAACTCGCCATAAAACCCAAACCATGCCTTGGATCGATGAAACATCAGTTCTATTGAACTCTTGGCACCAGATTCCAGCCAGGGAGACCCTTCTCCTATGACTTTGTTGCCCAGAAAAGTGTTTGTTAGAGGATCTTCGGAACTAGGGTTTATCTTAGTGAGGCACAATGAAAATCTGACATAGGGGGTCAACTTTCAAAGCCCCTATGTTGGGCTATTGTGGGCACTGTGGTCATATGGGCGTTGGTCATACAGACCTTACGGAGCTTATAGAACTCAGTTGCGTCACTCGATTGTGATTTTGTGCCCCCAGACAAAATTGTCATTGTGTCCCTCAATGGCTTCAGGAGGCGAGTTACAACTTGCCATAGCACCCAAACCATGCCCTGGATCGACAAAACGCCAGTTCTATTGGACTTCTGGCACCATATTCTAGCTAGGGGACCCCTCTCTTGTGATTTTGTCGCCCAGAAAAGTGATTGTTAGAGGATCTTTGGAACTAGGGTTTAGCTCAGTGAGGCATAATTCAAATTCGACACAGGCGGTCAACTTTCAAAGTCCTCGTGTCGGGCGATTGTAGGCACTGTGGTCATGTGGGTGTTGGTCATATGGACCTTTTGGAGCTTACGAAAATTAGTTACGTCGCTCGATTGTGATTTTGTGGTCCCAGACCGAATTGTCATTGTGTCCCTAAATGGCTTCAGGAGGCGAGTTGCAACTCGCCATAGCACCCAAATCATGCCTCAAATTGATGAAAAAACAATTCTGTTGGAATCCTGGCACCGAATTCCCGCTAGGGGGACCCCTCTCCTGTGATTACATCGCCCAGAAAAGTGTTTGTTAGAGGATCTTCAAAACTAGGGTTTAGCTCATTGAGGCACAATGCAAATCTGGCACAGGGGCTCAAATTTCAAATCCCCTATGTCGGGCTCTTTTGGGCACTGTGGTCATGTGGGCGTTGGTCATACAGACCTTCTAGAGCTTACGAACCTCATTTATGTCACCCAGTTGTGATTATGTGCCATCGGACCAAATTGTCATTGTGTCCCTAAATGGCTTCAGGAGGCAAGTTGCAACTCGCCATAGCACCCAAACTGTGCTTTGGATTGACGAAACACCATTTTTGTTGGACTCCTAGCACCATATTCCAGCTAGGGGGACCCCTCTCTCGTGACTCTGTCACCCATAAAAGTGTTTGTTAGAGGATCTCCAGAACTAGGGTTTAGCTCAGTGAGGCATAATGCAAATCCTACATAGGGGATCAACTTTCAAAGACCCTATGTCGGGTGATTGTGGGAATCGTCATCATATAAGAGTTGTTCATACAGACCTTCCAGAGCTTACGAAACTAAGTTACATCGCCCGATTGTGATTTTGTGCCCCTAGACCAAATTATCATTGTGTCTCTGAATGGATTCAGGAGGCAAGTTGCAACTCGCCATAGCACCCAAACCGCACCTTGGATCGACAAAACGCCAATTTTGTTGGAATATTGGCACCATATTCCAGTTAGGTTGACCCCTCTCTTGTGATTCCATCACCCATAAAAGGGTTTGTTAGAGGATCTCCAGAACTAGGTTTTAGCTCAGTGAGGCATAATAAAAATCCGACACAGGGGGTAAACTTTCAAAAACCTTTTGTCGATCAATTGTGGGCACCATGGTCACGTGGGTGTTTCCCATAGGGACCTTTTGGAGCTTACAAAACTTAGTTATGTCGCTTGATTTTGATTTTGTACCCCGGACCAAATTGTCAATTTGTCATTGAATGGCTTCAGGAGGTGAGTTGCAACTCACCATAGCACCCAAATCGTGCCTCAGATTGATGCAATTCCAGTTATGTTGGACTCTTGACACTGAATTCCAACTATGGGGACCCCTTTCCTATGATTTTGTTGCTCAGAAAAGTGTTTGTTAGAGGATCTCCGGAACTAGGGTTTTTCTCAGTGAGGCATAATGCAAATCCAACACAGGGGCTCAACTTTGAAATACCCTATGTCGAGCGATTGTGGGCACTGTGGTCATGTGGGTGTTGGTCATACAAACCTTCCAGAGATTACAAAACTCAATTACGTCGCTCGCATTTGATTCTGTGCCACCAGACCAAATTGTCATTGTGTCCCTGAATGACTTTAAGAGGTGAGTTGCAACTCGCCATAGCACCCAAATCGTGCCCTGGATAGACGAAACACCAGTTCTATTGGACTCCTGGCACCAGATTCCACCTATGCGGACCCCTCTCCTTTGATTTTGTCACCCAGAAAAATGTTTGTTAGAGGATCTCCATAACTAGGGTTTAGCTCAGTGAGGCACAATGCAAATCCGACACAGGGGGTCAAATTTCAAAGCCCCTATGTCGGGTGATTGTGGGCATCGTGTTCGTGTGGGCATTGGTCATACACACCTTCTAGAGCTTACGGAACTCAGTTACATCTCCCAGTTGTGATTTTGTGCCCCCTAACCAAATTGTCATTGTGTCCCTAAATGGCTTCAAGAGGTGAGTTGCAACTGGCCATAGCACCCAAACCGTGAGTCGGATTGACAAAACGCCAATTTTGTTGGACTCCTGGCACTGGATTCTAGCTAGAGGGACCCCTCTCCTATGATTTTGTCACCCATAAAAGTGTTTGTTAGAGGATCTCCAAAACTAAGGTTTAGCTCAGTGAGGCACAATGCAAATCTGAGACAAAGGGTCAACTTTCAAAGCCCATGTGTTGGGAGATTTTGGGCACCGTGGTCATGTGGGAGTTGGTCATATAGACCTTCCAGAGCTTACAGAACTTAGTTACGTTGCTTGGTTTTGATTATGTGCCCTCAGACCAAATTGTCATTGTGTCCCTGAATGGCTTCAGGAGGCGAGTTGCAACTGGCCATAGCACCCAAACCGTGACTCGGATAGACAAAACGCCAGTTCTTTTGGACTCCTGGCACCAGATTCCAGCTAGGGGGACCCCTCTCGTGTGATTATGTTGCCTACAAAAGTGTTTGTTAGAAGATCTTTGGAACTAAGGTTTAGCTTAGTGCGGCACAATGCAAATCCGACACAGGGGGTAAAATTTCAAAGCCCCTATGTCAGGCGATTGTGGGAACTATTCTCATGTGGGTGTTGGTCATAAAGACCTTCTGGAGCTTACGAAACTCAGTTACGTTGCTCGGTTATGATTTTGTGCCCTAGGACCAAATTGTCATTGTGTCCCTGAATGGCTTCAGGAGGCGAGTTGCAACTTTCCATAGCACCCAAATCGTGCCCCGGATCGATGAAACGCTAGTTCTGTTGCACTCGTGGCACCAGATTCCAGCTAGGGGGACTCCTCTCCTATGATTCCATCGCCCATAAAAGCGTTTTTTAGAGGATCTCTGGAACTAGGGTTTATCTCAGTGAGGCACACTGCAAATCCAACATAGGGGGTCAAATTTCACAAGCCCTATGTTGGGCGATTGTGAGCACCATGGTCACGTGGGAGTTTCCCATATGGACCTTCCAGAGCTTACAAAACTTAGTTGCGTCACTCAATTGTGATTTTGTGCCCCCGAACCAAATTGTCATTGTGTCCCTGAATGGCTTCAAGAGGTGAGTTGCAACTCGACATAGCACCTAAATCGTGCCTCGGATAGACGAAATTGCCTAGATTAATGCTACTCAAATTAGTCCACTAGTGCATTTTTTTTTATCATAGGTTTCTTTGAGTTGATTGTGTTTTCCAATTTGTCCCAATTATTCCCAACCACCATGTCTCCAAAGATGAAGTTATTTGACTTGAAGATGTATACATGGTTACTAGATCAAACATTGCCCATGGTCTTGGAATATATGCCTTTTTTATTTTTTGGACTTGGGGAATTTTTTAAGGTGGTCATTATTTTTGAAGGTTAAGGGAGCCTTTTCACTTCATGTTCCCAACCCATAGACTCTATAATTGGTTCAATACTATAGTTTTTGTTTCACAACAAAATTGTTTTTTATTTTCTTCCACTATGATTGACCTTGATAAAGAAGAATGACTATGGAAACATTGGCATGAAAATAATTTCCCCTTTGGAAACATTGTGAGGAACGAGAGAATAAATGTGTTTCATCCTTGCAAGATACTAATACCAAGCTAGAAAATGGAAAAACTATACCGTGGGATATTATTACTTAGTTTAATGAGCAAGTCACATCTTTATAGAAGTATAACAATGAACTACCCAATGAAATTACTTCATTGTAGGACACTAAAGCCAATCTTCCTAATGCCATTGATTCATTACATGATACTAATGAAATACTTCAAAATGAAGTTAGTTCTTTGTATAAAAATACTTCTAGTCTTCTTGAGAAGAATATTATGCACAAGAAATTAATATCCAAGTTCAAGATGAGATCAATTCAATATAGAACTCTATTCCCAACTTTGTCTAGGGATTAACAATTGAATATAGCCTTCTAATAATACATGTTGTTGTAGAAGTTCTGAGGAACTAAGATGTCACCATATCTAGCCACAAAATGAAGAGGATAGAAGACTTGGAGATCACTTGAATTTTTTTTATGTCATGCCTTTAGTGCATCCCAAAGAATTTTATGGACATAAGAAACAAAGCCACTTTATTATGATATGATTACTTCATTCTATTCTGCCATATTTACCAACCCAATACCAACCCTTGCAACTAGTCGCTCCTTGAAACATTCTTAATGACTAACCTTTTCACATAGTATCAATGCAGGTTCACCATTTTCTATCCTCACTTTCAAATGACATTTCAGTTCTATGAATTGTTTCAAAGTTATATGATAGCCCATTCTGGTAGCCATGTGAAGAGGGAATAATTCATGTGTTTTTTTTGTCCTTACACAAAACACATCGCTCCCACCAACATCTGAAAGTGCATTATTCGACAAAACCTTCAAAATGGTTCCAAGCGCTTCCTACTAGTTTTCCTTTCAGCTTTAGTTATAAACATCTTGAAGATATCAAGAGCATTGATCTTAAGCTTCATATAGTACTCCCATGACTTCCTAGAGAAGTCAACAATGAATTAGATGAAATATTTAGATCCTTGATGGAAGCCACACATATCCCACAAAATGTCTAAATGCACCAACTCAAGAATCTCTTGAGTTCTACAATCACTTGAAAAGAACTCCTTTAATAGCCAATGCTACTCAAATTAGTCCACTAATGCAAATTTGTTTTTATCATAAGTTTCTTTGAGTTGATTGTGTTTTCCAATTTGTCCCAATTATTCCCAGTGGCCATGTCCCCAAAGATGAAGTTATCCGACTTGAATATGTACACATGGTTACTAGATCAAACAATGTCCATGGTCTTGGAATATATGTCTTTTTTTAGTTTTTGGACTTGGGGAATTTTTTAAGGTGGTCATTTTTTTTAAGTTTAAGAGGTCCTTTTTACTTCATGTTCCCAACTCATAAACTCTATAATTGGTTCAATACTATAGTAGTTGTTGCACAAAAAAAAAAAAAAATTATTTTCTTCCACTATGATTGACCTTGATAAAGAAGAATGACTTCAGAAACATTGGCATGAAAATAATTGCCCCTTTGGAAACATCATGAGTAACGAGAGAATAATTGTGTCTCTTCCTTGCAAGAGACTAATACCAAACTACATAATGAAAAACCTATACCATGGGATATTATTACTTAGTTTAATGATCAAGTGACATCTTTATAGAAGTATAACAATGAACTCCCTAATGAAATTACTTCATTGTAGGACACTAAAGACAAGCTTCCTAATGTCATTGATTCATTACATGATACTAATGAAATAATTCAAAATGAAGTTTGTTCTTTGTAGAACAATACTTCTAGTCTTCTTGAGAAGAATGTTCTGCACAGGAAACTAATATCCAACTTCAAGATGAGATCAAATCATTATAGAACTCTATTCCCATATTTGTGAGGAAGGTGTCCCAATTTAGAGTGATAATGTTTGACTTTTTGATGAATGTTATAATAAGTGAGTGAATTAAGAAGTACTAAAGGCCATTTAGAGGATTTCATTAGAAAATTACAAGATTTGGTTCATGTTTCTTTTAAGAAGTACGATGAATTAGTTGAGTGCTCGACACTTCATATAAATGAGATGTGAGAATCCAATAGTGATGCTACTCAACCACCTTTGGAAGAATTAGTGAAGATGGAAGGATACCTAACTCATTGGATTAGGATGTTCAATACTTCTTACAAAAATAACTTGTTTATGTTAATACATCTTCTCTTGTAGTTATGGCTTCTCATGAACACTCTTCATCCATTTTTTGTTGTTTTGTATTAGGGGAGAATGAGGTTCTTGACACTTTAAAAGAGGTCACTCTCAACCCTCTTTTGATGTTATTTTTTTTTATTCAATGCTGGCTATAATCCTCTCTTTATTTTGAGAAGCATACTAGAGGAATTGGTTCCAAATTACTTTAGAAAATGGGTTACATGAGTGGTGGATTTGCTAAAAATGAAAGATATTACTACTCCTATTGAGCCCAAGATAAGATTAGTGACATAAAACCTTGGATAATTTGAGAATTAATCACCATATGCATGTCACCCCAATTTGGCATGCACAACAGCCACAAGGTTGTTGTGCTTGCTAAATTGGCATGCACAGAAGCCCTATGGTTGTTGTGCTTGCCAAATTTGCATCCATAGAAGCCACAGGTCTGATGTGCATGCCAAATTTGCATGCACAGAAGCCACAGGGATGTTGTGCATGCCAAATTTGGCATGCACAACAGCCACATGGATATTGTGCATGCCAAATTGGCATGCACAACAACCATAGTGGTTGTTGTGCATGTTGTTGTGCATGCCAATTGGCATGCACAACAACCACAGGGTTGGTGTGCATGCCAAATGTATCAAGAATTGACAACATACAAAGTATCAAGCACATTGGTCCTTTGTATAGTGTTGGGGTTCCATATCCCAAGAATATGTCATGCAACCATTCTAGAACAATACACACATTGTTCATCAACATCTAGTTCTTCATAAATGTTTGTGTATGTTATTACAACCTCAATGCTTCCATATTGAACAATATTTTTTTTCCAGATTGAAAACTGAAGCATTTGACCCTAGTTCAAGCCTCAATTGATGAATGTATGTCACCCAATACTTCCAATTGAGCATGTTTGGCATGTCAAGGCAAGGAAAGGCATATCAAGGAAAATCATGGCATGCAAAGGCAAGGCAAGGCATGGCATGTCAAAGCAAGGCATGGCAAGGCTAGGCATGGAATGTCAAGGAAAGTCAAGGCATGGCATGTCAAGGAAAGGCATGTCAATGCAAGGAAAGGCAAGGCATGTCAGGGAAAGGCAAGGCATGGGATGTCAAGGCAAGTTAAGGGAATGCATGGCAAGGCAAGGTATTGCAAGGCAAGTCATGGTAAGGCATGACAACACATGTCAAAGAATGGCATGTCAAGGCAAGGTAAGACATGTCAAGGCAAGGCATGGCTTGTCTAGGAAATCCATAGCAATGCAAGACATGTCAAGGCAAGGCATGGCATGGCCAAGCAAGGCATGTCCATTCTATGCATGGCATGCCAACAAAAGGTATAGAATGACATGTCAAGGCAAGGCAAGACATGTCAAGGTAAGGCATGGCAAGGCATGGCATGGAAAGGCATTTCAAGGCAAGGAAAGACATGTCAAGGCAAGGCATGTCAATGGAAGGCAAGGTCTGTCAAGGCAAGGCATGTCAATGCAAGGAAAGGCATATCAGGGCAAGGAATGGCAAGGCAAGGAAAGGAAAGGAATATCAAGGAAATTCATGGCATGTCAATGCAAGGCATGGAAAGTCAAGGCAAGGAATTTCAAGGAATGTCATGGTAAGGCATGACAATGCATGGAAAATCATGTCATGGCAAGGCAAGACATGTCAAGGCAAGGCATGGCTTTTCAAGGCAAGGCATGTCTTGTTAAGGCAAGGCATGGCAAGGCAAGGAAAGACATGTTAAGGCAAGGCATGGATTTTCAAGGCAAGGCATGGCTTTTCAAGGCAAGGCATGGCTAGGCTAGGCATGACATTTCAAGGCAACACAAGGCATGGCATGTCAAGGAAAGACATGTCAAAGCAAGGCATGGGATGTCAAAGCAAGGAATGTCCTTGCAAGGCAAGGTCTGTCAAGGAAAGGCATGTTAATTCAAGGCAAGGAATGTCAAGGCAAGGCATGGAATGTTAATGCAAGGCATGCCAAAGTAAGGCAAGGCTTGTTGAGGAAAGGCATGGCATGTCAAGGCAAGGCAAGACATGTCAAGGAAAGGCATGGCTTGTCAAGGCAAGGCATGTCTTTTCAAGGCAAGGCATGACTTGTCAAGGCAAGGAAAGCAATGTCAAGGCAAGGCATGGATTGTCAAGGCAAGGAATGGCAAGGCAAGGCAAGGCATGGCTTGTCAAGGAAATGCATGCCATGGCAAGGCATGGCAAGGCAAGGAAAGGCAAGGAATTTCAAGGCAAGTTATGGCATGTTAAGGTAAGACAAGGCATGGTATGTCAAGGCAAGGAAAGTTGTGTCAAGGAAAGGCATGGCTTGTCAAGGCAAGGCATGGAAAATCTAGGCATGGCATGTCTGTAATGTCCCCATTTTGGGACATTATAACATTACAACATTTCAGAGTGTTATGCTTGCCCGAGTAGCCAGATAGGGGTGACAGAGAGTTCGGGAGATATTGAGGGGTTTATTTGGGCCCGACTTGTATTGTTCATCATCAGGATCCATTCCACACAGTTGGGCTTTGGTTTCGTTGCATTCCGACGATTTCCGTAATTTTGAGTTATTATGGGTCATATCTTAATTAAATTCACTAAGAAGGTCATAATGGGCATATTACTTGGAGAAACATCTTAGTGTAATAGCTCATCGGAATCGGGAGGAAGCGTATTACATGATAAGATGATGAGAAGTGACTTTCAGTGGCCGGAGAAGCCATCAGGATGGATAAATCACTTTTTACAGGCAAAATGATTAATTAATTAATTAATTAATTAATTAAGTGATATAATCAAGGAATAATAAAATAAAGTAAAAGT